>CM064520.1:41432103-41572103 GCA_032716605.1 Paralithodes platypus
TATAGGCCTCCTGGGGAAACCACTCTAAAAAAATAACGAGTCCAGTGCAGTACCTCTTTGGGTGGCTTGGAAATTTGCACATATTTCTCTGGTTTGACACCATATATATATATATATATATATATATATATATATATATATATATATATATATATATATATATATATAAATATATCCACACACATACATTACCATTTACCATTCTTTATATTTTGTTTGACACCTTGTATATATATTATATATATATATATATATATATATATATATATATATATAAATATATACTGACTATATATATATATATATACTGAATATATATATATATATATATATATATATATATATATATATATATACATTACTTTATTTTATTTACGTGTACAATAGAATTATTTCTGAATTTATTACCTGAAGATTACCTGGCTTTCTTATTTTGTTTTTCAGTGTCAACCCAGGAGCCATTTCCCTTCTCGTTGGAAAGGGTGTATATTTTGGCAAAGATATACAACTGTATAAACATTCTCATATATTTTCATAACAATAACAATGCATGGAAACAATTGCGCATAGCTCACGAACCAATTACTCTATATTATTATTTTTTTCACCATTGGAAAGAGCACAATTTTCCGATTCCGGTGATATATACAGTTATATACGTATCCGACCAAATAACGCAACCACGAGGTGGGGAACAGCTCGGAACCCGGCTAGCATCGCCGGAACAGAGACGGGTGAAGCGTAAATATTCGCATTTTGGCTCTTCATTTCAAATATTCATAGCGCAAAAAGTATTTGTCCTAGGAACTTCTAGTTTATTTTATACTCATTAGCATTATTTGCCGTATTCATTCAGCCTAAATTTAAAACCATACACTTTCGTAGCAACGAAATAAATCGAAAATGTTATAAACCATATCAATCAAAATCAGATTTTTTTTTTTTCGGTCACTGCATGGAAACAATTGTGCATAGCTCGCGAACCAATTATGCTATATTATTTTTGTTTTCACCATTGGAAAGAGCACAATTTTCCGATTCTGGTGATATATACAGTTATATACGTATCCGAGCAAATAACGCAACCACGAGGTGGGGAACAGCTCGGAACCCGGCTAGCATCGCCGGAACAGAGATGGGTGAAGCGTAAATATTCGCATTTTGGCTCTTCATTTCAAATATTCATAGCGCAAAAAGTATTTGTCCTAGGAACTTCTAGTTTGTTTTATACTCATCAGCATTATTTGTCGTATTCATACAGCCTAAATTTAAAACCATACACTTCGTAGCAACGAAATAAATTGAAAATGTTATAAACCATATAAATCAAAATCATATATTTTGTTTTTTTGGTCACTGCTTGAGAACTATTGAAGATAAACAATTTCTGTTTTCAGATTTGGAAAGAGGAGAAAAAATACTATTATTTGAGCAAACACAAATATATGGTCATCACTCACAATTTAGAGCTAGGACGGTGTGAAGACAATTGCATGGGAAATAATTGTATTCCGGACTCATTTACACTTTCATATTTCGATTTATTTACATTTTTTTTTATTTTATCATGTACTATAAATATTCCTCTTTCCATTGATATATGATACATCACAATAAACAGCATTCTGGTGGATGGAAATCGCGAAAAATGTAAGGCTTCGACAACACTCATGAGCCAAATTCAAGACCCAAAATACTTGTCAAGCGCCTACTTGGACTTATTGGAACATAATATGTCGGAGGGAGTTAAGAGGGCCCCTAATTTGGCGACCATACAAGAGCTCGAAGGGTGAGTGGCCTAGTGATTCTTATGGCAAACAGGAGAAAGTCTATGTTTTCATCCCAGTCCTTCTCAGTTTCAATGCAATATTTTTTAATAAGTGACTTAAAGCTCTGGTGAAATCTTTCAAGGCAACCCTGGGACTGTGGATGGTAGGCTGTGGCAAAATGGTGGTGAATATTCAACTCTTTCATGACTTCTGACATCATCTTACTTGTAAAATTTGTACCTTGATAAGTTTGAATGTCTTTAGGAATACCCACCCTACTAAAGAGGTGCAGTAAGTGTTTTACCACTTGTCCAGCCTTGATGTCCCTCAGAGGGTAAGCCTCAGGGTACCTAGTAGAAGTGTCCATGACAGTAAGGAGATACTGATTACCTTTCTTAGTCCTGGGAAGAGGTCCAACACAATCTATAACAATGCGCTCAAACGGCTCAGTAGTGACAGGAATTGGCTTAAGAGGAGCAGGGGGAATGACTTCGTTAGGCTTACCTGCGATTTGGCACGTATGACAGGTCTTAACATACTGGGCAACGTCCTTCTTGACTCCTGGCCAGTAAAAATGAGCAAGTACCTTTTTATATGTATTTTGCTGTCTCAAATGTCCCGCTAAACCGTCATGAGCCAATTCCATAACAGAACTGCGAATAGAAGTGGGAATGACTACTTGATGAACAGTGGACCAGGTATCAGTATCAGCCTTATCTGGAGGATGGAAACTTCTCATAAGCACACTTTCATGATAGTAAAAACATGGGTTTTTTCCTGCAGTGGGTGTGTCTGCTAAATGTCTGATTTTAGCTAGTGTAGAATCTATCTCTTGAGCCTGAATCAGATTATCCTTGTTCAGATTCTGATATATTAAGTTATCACAAGGTGATGGCAAGAATAGGTTTGGGAAAGGAGCAGTAACAGTTTGTGAGCGGGTAACTGCACATACGGGGAAGACATGAGGATGTTTTTGATCGAGTGGCTCAGTGGGACTCCTCTCCATGGGTTTGTTTGACAGGGCCAATTCTGGAATCAGACCGTTCCCTGCCAAATCATTCCCCAGAAGAAAAGTCACACCAGCAACAGGGATCTTATCACGAATGGCTACTTTTACCTCCCCTTTGAGTAATCCACGGTCTAGTACCACTTTAGCAATAGGTGCTCCTTTGCCTGCATCTAGAGATAGTAGTTTAATTTTTTCCCCAGTGAATGTGTGTTCTACTGATGGTAAAGCTTTCTTGCATAATATACTCTGAGCTGACCCTGTATCCCTAAGAATGGTAACTGGATATTGGGGAAAACCCTTACCTGTAGAGACAGTTCCTGAAACCTTGAATGCAGAGAATACATCTTTAGGAGAATTAGTAGCAACACATGTGATAGGTCTCTCATTAGATGTTCCTGGGTTTTTTTTTGTGTAGGATTATTCTTAGATATTGTGAGAGTGAGTTTATATGCAGATGAAGTCCTACACTTAGGGTGTTGACAATTCAAGATATCATGACCCGACTGCTACAGGTACTGTACTGGTACAGGACTGGTACAGAAATCAGTAGTGCTATTCATTTTCCTATTGAATTTAGGAGATCTCTGTTGTCCACCAGCCACATTCACAGGGTTATAGTTAGAGGATGATTTTACATTAACCCTTTCACGCATTTATGACGCAGAGGTTGCCAGATTACCAATAAGAAATAGAGTTCTCTCACTCTTATAATTACCTCTCCAAAATTAGTTTTCTGCTCACAGCTAACTCAAAGACAACTACAGAGGTTGAAGTAACTAAACTAAAGGTTTCTAAATACCCCTGATGGTAACAAAGGCTTTAAAGTATCCCCAATAGGCTCAACATCGCGTCATATGTCGGAGAGGGTTAAGGGTCCTGGATTTATCTTTGCAATGGAGATTCCTGTGGATAAGTGCATACGCATCCACCAGCTGTGCTGCTTTGATCAAGTCTGTCTCTCCCTTCTCTTCTAGGTAAACTAACAAACTAAATGGTATCTTCCTCTTCCATTCCTCCAAAACAACACAATTAACTAGCTTAGCATATGTAGTGATATCAGAGGTGTCTAGCCACTTCTTACACAGGCGGAACTTCTCCCTAGCAAACTCCAAGAAGGTGTGTTTTTCAGGTTTAGCATAATTACAAAACTTTTTACGATAACTATCAGGGGTGACTGCATAGGCATCAAGTATGGCCTTCTTAACAAACTCGTAATCATCAAAGGTTTCCAGATTCGAAAAAACAGTGGAAGCCCTACCCACCAACTTAGGTTGTAGTAACCAAGGCCATTCCTGCTTTTCCCACTGAAGATGCTGGGCTGTCTTCTCGAAGGTGACGAAAAAAGCATCAGGATCGTCCTTGTGAAAAGTTGGTAGTAGTGGGATGTTCTTAGCCAAGTTAAGAGTCGTCGGCTTCTGGTGAGAGATATTTTGTTGATGAAGTTTGGCTTGTTCAAGTTCCCGGTCCTTCTCTCTTTCTTCAAGTTTGGCTCGTTCAAGTTCCCGGTCCTTCTCAAGTTTGACTCATTCATGTTCCCGGTCCTTCTCTCTTTCTTCAAGTTTGGCTCGTTCAAGTTCCTGGTTCTTCTCAAGTTTGATTTGTTCAAATTCATATTCATATTGAAGTTTGAGTTTTTCTAAGGCAAGTCTCTCTTCAAGATAGTGTGCTGGAGGTGGTGGAATAACCTTATCCGCTTGGCTATCATCAGAGTGAGACTGGGGAGACAACTGCGTCGAAGTCATCGGTGTGAATTCATCTATAGCTTCTGGAGGTAAATGTTGTCTCTTAACCAAGTCTTCTACGACAAGGTTTTTTATTTGTTCTTTGGTGTGGGAACTTTCAAAAGGAATGTCAAAGGTGATGGCCATAAACTTCCACTGGTCTTTCGAAATCACTCGATCCCTGAGAAGACTAATGGAAGGCTCATTACAAAAAAAAATTAAGTTAAAAGGTTCCGTCATGTCTAAACGTAACTACAGAATACTCGGAAGAGAAAATTACCCTTTAATCTGTTCCAAGGTTGGGATAGTCACGAGATAACAGGAGGGGAATGACTCTCGTTCCGCTGGGAATCAAGAGATGAGTTGACATGCATAGGTGAGGTTATAGATATCTAGGAGAATTATGATCTGCCTAGTATAGACGTGTACATCATGATACAGGTAGAGGGACATTTAAATACCAATCTAGTTTTGATTTTAATGTGAACTCCCTATTAAACTACGTTAATTGAGGGCAGAAAGAAACCCAAGACAAAGCTACCATTACTTTATCAAAGGAGACCTGTTCAGCAGTGATACACAGACACACGATTCTATAGAGAGAGGATAAGAAGTATGAGAGACTATGGCTCATCAATACTACTAAGATTAGGAATTATAGTAATCGTGTATGGTCTAACCTATAGTTATATTGTTCTATGGTTGACATATGATGAGGTCAGTCCTACTCTGAAATAAATTATTTAAGGGTGACTCAGGGGATGACCAGTGTTGATTTGTAATCTATCACGAGATGCTCTAGGATATACTTGGTACCGTCTGCCAAAGGTGATACAAGTATGAAGGAGTATGAGGAATGAGATGAGCGCCTGAACACATCCTAGTATTATGTATCAATGTTCCCTGTAATTGTGAGGGAGAGCTACTTTTGTAATCTTCCCTTGTTGTACAAACCAAATTATAGATAGGAATGAATATTTAGCCAACATAAGCAAGAAAACAAGAGATCTAATAGTCAAGATTCCTTTACGACGTGGTATGAAATATCAATTAAATTACAAATATATAATCAGTAAGGTAACGGAAGTCAGCAATGGAAGTCAAGTAAAATGGCAAAAAAACAAAATCCCGGTCAGGCCCCCATTTGTTACAACCCGGAAGTTATGAGGAGTTTTAATTAGGCCTGGTAAGCACTACGGGTATGGTAACTCCCAAATTGTCACACTAGACTGAATAGATTAGAAGTGAATTCAGTGAGGAGAGTAATAGTCTGTTTAACAGACTTATGCCAAGACTCCGTAGTCTATTTTAGAGATGGTAGTTATAGCTTATATAGCAGTTTATTTATGTAAGTTATTATATCATAAGCCACTTTGATCTTATAAGCTTGACCACACCACTAACCCCTTTGTACCAAACTAATGCACATAATATTATGGTTAAGAAAAAACAAGATAATTTTAATATATATATATATAATTACTTATAAAAGAAAGGACTTTATATTATATAAAAAATTGCAAGTAACTAGATTAAAAAGGAAAATAATATATATTAATATGAATATTAATATATAAATTATAATAATTTATCTCTATGAACAAACAAACAAAAAAGGGAAAAAGAAAAGAACCTTATATACTAATGTAAACTAATGACACGTAATAATAGGAATAAGGCTATGACAGACAAGACACTACTCCCTGGTTATCAGCACAGCTAGCAGTATTTAGTAGCACAATACAGGATAACACTTCCACACAAATCTCCAGGAGCCGATATATCCAAGACGCTGGTTGAGTATATACTGATTGCATATGAATTCAAGAGGAATTACAACACCCTCCGTCACAGCCTGAACCCCTTATACACGTACAGAAAGGTAACTAGAAAACAGAAGATTGGCAAGTACAGCGCCATCTATTATTAAGAACATTAAATAATATACAAAATGAATCAATTGACGCACTCAACTGAGACGTCATAGTCGACCCTGACTGGCACAACAAAACGAAAGGGGTCGAGCACAGCAGAAACTCTCGAAGCTTCACAGTGGCGAGGGATGTGACAACACTGATAGGTGACGTATGCGTAAGTTATGAATTAAATAAAGTCTTGACAAGGGTCAAGGAATTTAGGCAAGATTAACACAGAATAATACAGGTTCAGAAGGATGAAGCTTATTACGCAAGTATGTGATCTAGGGCACAGATCACGATTAACTCAGGACACGACACGGTTCACATATTTACACAAACAATACCTCACAACAATAACCAACAAAGAAAGACACAGAAACACTTAAGTAATTGGGGGGGCAGGGGGACAAGAGTGCTGGTCTGGCCGGCATCAAGGCTAGTAGCCAATCTTACACAGCTGGTTATCTCCTCGAGCAGGGGTCCTGGGTTTAGGCCTGGTTACGTAATTCGAGCAGGGGTCCTAGGTCCAGGCCTGTTTACGTAATTCGAGCAGTGGTCCTAGGTCCAGGCTTATGTACGTAGCTCGAGCAGAGGTCCTCGGTTCAGGGCGCTGGGCAGCAGACGGGTAACCCTTCAGTAATCCAGAAGGTGCTACGTCAAGAGGCACTCTCGAGGGGCAGGGGGTGGAGGGGGGGCAGACCGTAGATATCACTGTCCTAGCTAGCCCGTTCCTGGAGGAGGTCAAGCCTAGTCGGTAGGTGATGGTTTGCATACTTTCCTCAGGTTTTTCTGAGGTCCTATGCCAATTTATTCTTGCTTCAGGTGTCAATGAACTTGGGGGGAAAAGGGGGATTGAGAAGAGAGGAAAAGTGGTTGTTGTGAGGTACATATACATTCTAGCCTTGGAACCCAGGTATTATTATATGGGCCTGGTTCCAAGGTAATATTACAATATTTCAATGGGGCAACTGGGAGGTCCAGGGTTGCTGTGAAAAATAGAAAACATTAAGGCTTATAATGCAGCAACTGTCTTGCAGGTCTTCTAATTATCCTAGGACATATACGTAGAGGATTGTAGTTGTATTCTCGGGGGCATGGGGAGTAGTCAGGCACTATCAGGTCCATTTGTTCCTGTAATACTCGGGGCGCTGGGGAGTAGATTGCATAAGGGAGTGTTCATCATATTCCAAATCTGGCGGAACAATACAGGGAGCGTCACTTCTGGTGGAGGCTACGTAAAAGGAGGGTTCTAATTGGTGGTTCCAGGGCGGTTGTGGTTGGCTGAGGAATCCGGCTTGTGACTGGCTGAGAGGGTACTCCGTTCTCTTGGAGGGCTGGTGGCGTGAGAGAGAACTGGGGGGTGGACGGCTGGGCATGGTCAACTCAGGTAGATTTTGGTGTACTCGGAGGGGGAACTCAGGTAAATGTCCTCCTGGGGTTTGGAGGTTGCCTGAGTGGTTATGCTGGCCACTTGGTGTATCGTTGGTTTGGGGCCCGTCATCTCAATACTGTATATATATATATATATATATATATATATATATATATATATATATAAAACATTATATATAAATATATATGTATTATCATTATTATGTTTTTTCCACCAACCAACTTCACCTCTAAACTCAATTAATGAAATCAACATATACACAATATACACATGGGGGAGATTGTAGTCACCAATAGAGCAGGGCTAGACCCATGGCAGGAGAGGTTATAGGCATTTGATAAGGAGTCGCTGGAACTTCTATTTCATTTGCTTAGCCTCTCTTACTGATTTCCTTTGTGTCTCAGTTACACTAAGAGTAATCCAGCTAGCTCTCACAAACACCTCCTCCTCCTATCCACTTCACTACACTAAACATACACAACCACACTTCATTCTTCCACATCAAAATAAAAAAAAATAAAAAAATAACATGCTGAACATACATGTTATACGCCCGACCTTACCCTGACGACCCCTCTAAATGCTTTGGACCACTGCCTGTCACTCTTACTATCAACTTTTGCAACATTCGCGGGTTTTCCTCTAATTTTCACTCTGTAGAACACCATCTCTCCTCCTACAAACTTGATCTTCATTTCATCACCGAAACGCAGGTGTCTGAAGCAACTTCCAGCAGCCCCTTCTCTGTATCCTCCTACTTTCTCTATCCTAGTTTCAAAGCCAAAGGTGGATGATGTGCATATGTGCACAACACTCCCACTTGCTCTCGTGTTCCCGATTTCGACTCCTCTAAATTCTCAACTTTATGGCTCAAACTATCCTATCAATCTCATACTAAATATTTCTGTGCTGTCTATCTTTCCCCTAACTCTACCAACTTTCCCAAATTCTTCGACTATCTAAACTCTAACGTGGAACACATTCTTTCCATCTCTCCCTTCTAAGAAATCTCCATTTTAGGAGATTTCAACGTTCACCACTGCCAATGGCTCTCCTCTCACACTACTGACCAACCTGGTGAACAAGCCTACGTCTTTTCTATCCAAAATGACCTAGAGCAGTTAGTTCAGCAACCCACCCGTATCCCGGATCGCTTCGGAGATCGGCCCAACATTCTTGACTTGTTTCTAACTTCTAACCCTTCTTCTTATACTGTCAATATTTTCTCTCCTTTGGGCTCCTCCGACCATAAACTTATCTCTGTCACCTGTCCTATCTCTCCAGTACGGCCACCCGATCCACCCAGCTGGCAACGCTTGTGGCACTTTGGCGATGCCGACTGGGAGGCTCTCCGGCAGTACTTCTTTGATTTCCCATGGAATTATTTTTGCTTCTGTGGCTGTGGACCCTCGGAGAGTGTTGAACACATTACCGAGGTAATCCTGTCGGGCATGGAGGCATACATTCCATCTTCTATCTCTCAGACTAATGTAAAAATATCTTGGTTTACTCACGATTGTTCTGCTGCTGTCCGCAATAAGGAGGAAGCATTCAAATGGTACCGACGCTTTAAAACTCAAGAATCTCATTCTTCCTATGTTTCTCTTCGGAATCAAGCCAAACCTGTTCTTCAACTTGCCAAACACTCTTTCATCAATAATAAATGCACTGAACTATCCAACTCTAGCTCCTCCAAGCTTTTTGGCATCTAGCCAAAAACCTCTCCAACAATTTTTCTTCCTAGTCTTTCCCTCCCCTTTTCCACTCTGATGGCACAACCATCACTTCTTCCTCTGACAAAGCTGAACTCTTCGCTCAAACTTTCACTAGAAACTCCACCTTGGATGATTCCGGTGCTATTCCTCCCTCTCCACCCCCCTCTTTCCTACTTATGCATAATATCCTAATCTCTTCTAAAGGTGTACTTTCTACCCTCTCTGGGCTTGATACTAATAAGGCGTACGGTCCGGATGGTGTTCCTCCTGTTGTACTCAAAAACTGTGCTTCGGTGCTGACTCCCTGCCTAGGCAAACTCTTTCGTCTCTGTCTCTCCTCTAACATCTTTCCTTCTTGCTGGAAGTTCACTCTCATTCAACCTGTCCCAAAGAATGGTGACAAATCTCATCCTTCCAACTATCGCCCATTTGCGATATCTTGAATCTCTAAAGTTTTTTAAACTATGCTTACTTCCAAATTTCTTAAGCATTTATCTTCTCATAATTTACTATCAGATCGCCAGTATGGCTTCCTTAAGGGTCGCACTACTCGTGATCTTTCATATCTTACTGACTCTTGGTCATCCTCCTTTCGGGACTTTGGCGAGATCTTTTCTATTGCGTTAGACATATCGAAGGCCTTCGATAGAGTCTGGCACAAATCTCTAATTTCTAAACTACCCTCCTCCGGTTTCTATCCCTACATCTGTGCCTTTGTCTCTAATTTTCTTTCCGGTTGTGGACGGCCATCGTTCACTTCCTTATCCTATCAACTCCGGTGTTCCTTAGGGATCTGTCCTATCTCCTATTCTCTTTTTAATTTTCATAAATGATCTTCTCAACTGTATCTCCAGTCCTATCCATTCATATGCAGATGACTCTACCTTACACTATTCAATTAGTTTCCCAGAACGCCCCGGCCAGCAAATCCTCAAAAGTAAAAGTAATGAAGCCATAGAACACTTATCGTCTTATCTAACTACCATCTCCAATTGGGGCAGAGAAAACCTTGTTACCTTTAATGCTTCCAAAACCCAATTTCTCCATCTATCTACTCCTCCAGAACTCCAAGCGGACTATCCCTTATTCTTCAACAATACAAAAATCAACCCTTAATCTTCTCTCAGTATTCTTGGTGTCTCTTTTTCTTCTGCTCTCTCTTGGAAGGACCATATTACCAGTCTTGCTAAGGTGGCCTCCCAGAAACTAGGTGTGCTCAACCGCCTCAAGGGGTTCTTTACCCCTGCTCAACTTCTTGCTCTCTACCGGGGCACAGTGCGTCCTTGTATTGAGTATCATTCACATGTGTGTGGAGGATCCTCTCACACTGCACTTCCAGACAAAGTAGAAAGGAAAGCCTTTCGTATCATTAACTCCCGTCCACTCACCAAACTCTCTGCAATCTCTCTCTATTCGCCGCAATATTGCATCTCTCTCGCTATTCTATCGCTACTACAATAATCAGTGTTCCTCAGAGCTCTCTCAGTGCATACCACCTCCTCTACATAGGTTACTTATGTACTACTACGTAGTACCCGTCTTGCAACACAATCCCACCCCTACTCTGTACAACTCTCCAACTCAAAAGTGAAGCGTTACTCCCAATCATTCTTCTATTCAACAGCTGAGCTCTGAAACTCTCTTCCTGAATCCATCTTTCCATCATCCTATGACTTAAATTGTCTCAAACTCCGTGTGTCCAGACACTTTGGCTCGAACATTCCTTGACTTTGACCCTGTCACTCTTTTAACTGATCTGGGGGAGGCACTCATCACAGGCAGTTTTGCCTTTTGTCTCCCTAATCTACATAACAAAAAAAATAATAATATATATATATATATATATATATATATATATATATATATATATATATATATATATATATATATATACCGGTATATAATCATAGGCCTATTAGGGTGAACATGTACGATGGGAGCACGAGTATTGCGTAATCATTAACCCTTACTTTTTTATTTATATTTATATTGTTTATAAATATATTTTTCCTTTGGTGGGGGTGACGTCCGTGACCTTGACCCTAGTATCCCCACACACGTCACTGGGAAACAATGGGTGGAGAGAGAGAGAGAGTACGAACAATAAATAGTGAAAAGAGAAAAAAGACAGAGATAGAGAAAGAGAGAGCGACCAATATATAACGACAAGAGAGAGAGAGAGAGAGAGAGAGAGAGAGAGAGAGAGAAAATAAATAACGAAAAGACGAGAACAAGTCAGAGAGAGAGAGAGAGAGAGAGAGAGAGAGAGAGAGAGAGAGAGAGAGAGAGAGAGAGATAATTCAGAACAAGAGCGAGAGAGAGCGTGAGAGACTTGAGGAACAACTAGTTAGTTAGTTAAAATAGGACTTCAGAAGCTATCAACCTTATTGGATTATTAAGTCGGCACACTGTAAGTCAAGAATAACGTCAGGACTGGAGCTTCTCTGCGAGAACTCCAGTCCCTTGCCAGGAACAACTAGTTAGTTAAAATAGGACTTCAGAGGCTATCAACCCTATTGGATTATTAAGCCAGCACACTGTAGATCAATAATAACGTCAGGACTGGAGCCTCTCTGCGAGAACTCCAGTCCCTTGACCTGAACAACTAGTAGCTTGCAGGGATTTTTAACTCTCATTACTGAATACTTCATAATACAGTTAAGTCCGGTTTACCCAATAACAAATCTGTATTATCTTTCTTTCCCCTATATCCTTTGTTATTATTTTATTAGCATATATATTGTCTAATCTGTTAAGTCAAAGCTCATGATTACGGAAATAATTTAAATAAACTGCTTAAAATTGTACTTCCACGATTATAATTATAGATAGAAAGTGAATGGCATGACAAGTACTGTTCAGTTATTGTATTATTAACAAAACTATTATTGTTGCTTGTTGTTAAAATACAGTATGGGTATGTTAAACACACTTAGTTGTCTCTAGCTTCATAATAACTTTTGGAGCTTTATCTAAATAGTTGTTGTATATACACAAAATATGAAAAAAACAAAAAACGAAAACACTCACTGGGTGTTTCAAGAAAAACTTAAGTTTTGATCGAGATGGAATACGTGTTTCGACAATAAAAAGTCTAATATTAAGCAAAAATTACTCAGAATATTTGGTATTCCGTCAAATTATTAGGAATATGATGAAATTAGTCAGGAACAAAAATACACCAGTATTGGATTATACGGAGTGGTAGCGAAACATTTGCGCATAGGGAATTCCTGTATATTATAATAATACCATATAATTACATAGTGAATATATACCTGTCTTAACGTATATCTAAAATACCCAAAATTAAAACAACCACCATGCCGCAGCAGATCAGCCGAAATCCAAAACGAAGCCTGGAAATGGAAGGGGAAACCATAGGAAAAGAAAAGAACAACAGAGAACATGCCTTATCGAAGAAAACGGCGAGAAAGAACGAGGAGACCAGTAAAACGAGAAGAGATATTAAAACACCAAGAACCACCACACACCGGACAAACACAGAGGAAAAGAACAAGAAAGGAAAACAACAGAAAGAGAAAGAAAACTCGCCCTAACACGTGAACACCCCGCAAACAACACAACCAAGAATAAATAGAAAGAACAAGGTAGAAGAGAAACAACATGGCCGCTTAAGATCGAAATTAGCCCCACCTCACACCAGCACTCGGGAAGTTGCCACCATCAATCGCAATCTACCACCCACTCCAGGAAAAACAATCAGCATCACCATCGACCATGCAGGAAGACAGGAGAAGAAAATACTATACCGCCAAACCAACGAAGAACAACATACACAAATCTCCCCCCTGCAGATGTGCTGCTGTTCCGCACAGTTGTCCTACCACCAGCGTGGGAATTTATAGGGGGGCTACCTCATCCCCCTTATTCCCCCTCCCCCCTTGCACCTATGACCTTCTGACCTCAAAGTACCAGCCCTGGAACATAGCAGCAATCGTCATGACCATCTTGGCGAGAACCACGTAGAGTCAGCAATTTGAGGGCTCACTTGACTTACATGTAAGATTTTGAGCCTAAGAATTACCCTCTCTTGCATTCGAATACTCATGCCATGGCTGACTACCTTATTGTCTGAGAGTTATTTTCCCTACCAGGTGAACTTTTGTTCTTACACACCATGGTGTAGTGACAACATTAGGATCTCTTTTAGGCTGCAAGTTTGACATTGGAAGTAGCACCGAGGGTATGCCACAAACTGACTTCCAGAATCAATCCAGCACTCTACACAGCTATTAAAGAAGTCTTTGCCATGGCAAGTCAACTATAATAGTTCGGGCTTTGCGAGATACCGTACAAGTAAATGGCACTTAGCACATAGAAGTCCATACTGCATCTGTCCAAGGACATATGCTGTAAAAAGGCTTAATAATCGACCCCTGGGTTCTTTGAACACTCTTACAACGGTCAAAGGCAGATTGAGCGAGCTAGTAAGGTCATAAGGTCAGAATGAAGCCATAGAACACTTAAATTCTGATGTAACTACTATCTCCAATTGGGGCAGAGAAAACCTTGTTACCTTTAATGCTTCCAAAACCCAATTTCTCCATCTATCTACCAGTAAGTAACTCCCTGCGGACTATCCCTTATTCTTCAACAATACAAAAATCAATCCTTCATCTTCTCTCAATATTCTTGGTGTCTCTTTTTCTTCTGCTCTCAGTTGGAAGGACCATATTACCAGTCTTGCTAAGGCAGCCTCCCAGAAGCTGGGTGTGCTCAACCGCCTTAGGGGGTTCTTTACCCCTGCACAGCTTCTTGCTCTGTACAGGGGTATAGTGCGTCCTTGTATTGAGTATTGTTCACATGTGTGGGGAGGTTCCTCTCACACCGCTCTCCTAGACAAAATTGAAAGGAAGGCCTTTCGTATCATTAACTCCCATCCACTCACCAACTCTCTGCAATCTCTCTCTCTTCGCCGCAATGTTGCATCTCTCTCGCTATTCTATCGCTACTACAATAATCAGTGTTCCTCGGAGCTTTCCCAGTGTATACCACCTCCTTTACGTAGGGCACGTGGTACCCATCTTGCAACTCAATCCCACCCCTTCTCTGTGCAACTCTCCAACCCTAGAGTGAAACGTTACTCTGTTTTTCTTCTATTCAACTGCTGAACTCTGGAACTCTCTCCCAGAATCAGTCTTTCCCTCTTCCTATGACTTAAATTGCTTCAAACTCCGTGTGTCCAGGCATTTTGGCTCGAACGTCCCTTGTTTTGGCCCTGTCACTCTTTCAACTTTGGGGGAGGCACTCGCTATAGGCAGTTCTGCCTTTTGCCTCCCTCACTCACATAGAAAGAAAAAAAATAAATAATCTTACTTATTCCTCACCTTAGCCCGATACCTAGTTACTCTGTCATGACACGAGGTACTTTGTATTAAAGACCCTACATCAAGAGTACCGGAACAGAATTTCATCACCGACTAGTATAAAGGTCAGGATAGTTGAGCAGCCATAACTTAAGACATGTCCAACTTTATGCTCATGTTCATCTGATGGTATGCACCCTGTGCATGACATAAGGAACTACTATTTAAGACCGAAAGCCAACTAGTTCATCTGTATCCCTACCCAATTTACTACACGGCAGGACCACCTAAGTGGCTCGATGGGACCAAGAGAAATGACTCAGCAACCAACACTTCATCTACCAGGGCCCGTATCTCCAGATCTACACAGTGTTAGAATAGGAGTGCCAAAGGAGTTATATTATTTCCCCCCACCAGTGCGAACAAAGTGTATCTATAATCTACGCAAGTGATAGAATAAGAATGCTAAAGTGTGTCCGTCGTGGATCCTCATCTGTGCTAGGCATATTATATTGTGAATTATTCAATGTATCGGTGAAAGGTGAATTATTCGTGTTGTGCATTTAAGTAATCATTAAAAGGAAATTCATGTGTGCTCAGTAATATATTTACCCTCTACGACTTTTGTACATGTGTAGTTTGGCTTTATTTTCTCCAGTCATGAAGAACCTACCAATGTCCAATTAAAAGCCAGTAAAAAACCTGGCATAACATTGGCGGCAGACGGTGGTTCTTGATTCGGGAAGAAAAGTCGTTCCGCACAAAAATCGAAAGAAGTAAAGCGTGACATAATATTAATCAACATGGCGAATAACCGCTCGAATATCCCCATACCCAATTATGATGGAGACACGTACGACATCGAAACTTACCTGGACATGGTGAAGCCAGTACTCGGCTTGGCTTACAACAGTGATCGAGAAAAGATCGCTGTACTTTTAACTCAACTGGGAAAGGCTGTTTCATTGGTGACCAGACAGGTAACCCCAGTGCTCACCTGGGACCAGTTCTGGACAATTGTTATTGATGCTGTACAACCATCATTGGGCTCCGCTGTAGCCTTAGCAAAAATCGACGAAGTTAGGTACAAAGGAGACATCAACCTCACCCTAGCAGCCTTAAATTAACACATGAAATCCACGTACCCATTCCAAACTACTGAACAACAAAAACAGCAGGTTTTCACCACCTTATTACGAGTACTCGCCACATTCATAATAGAACACTTCACCATCCACGACCCTTCAGGCTTCTAATGAGATATAACAACGATCCGTAAACTCCTGGCGGCCCGTCCAAAGACATCCACAGTAGGCGCAATTAAAAGGTTTCCCACTCATCCACAAGCCAACAAGAGACAAGGACACTATTATCAACAGTACAGAGCCAGGACAACACAAGGTTGCCCTCAGCCATATGCCCCGGGTCGCCCCCCCAGCTTTCGACCAACACCATCACAAGGCACCCCACAGCAGATATATCCTCCCTCCAACCAAAATGGATGAGGCCCCCAGAGAAGCCCCCAGAATTATCCACCTTGGGACTACCTATTAGTCACCATCAACCCTTTCCGCAGAAGAAGAGTCCAGGAAACTGGAGGAAGAAAACATAGAAGAGGAATATGTCCTGGAAGACATAACCCCCATTCATACCATCGAAGAAGAAGAAGAAATCCTGGAGGAAACCAAAGATTCCCTACAGGGTTTTTAATGCCTCCCCCGCCCGTTATGGCTTCGGCGGGGGAATCTGTCATGACCAAACCACCACCTATCTACCACCTGGCAAAGATTCAAGGTATCCCAGTTCGACTCCTAATCGACACCGATGCAGCCAGATCGTGCCTATTCAACTCTTGTTTTTATCAGAAGCACCATCGCAAGCTGGGATCACTGAATGCCGCCACTACCAACCTCATCAGTGCCGGAGACACACCCCTCATTATTCGAGGTGAGACACTACCCCTGCACATCACAATGCCCCACCCAGAAGCCTCCTGTCGACATCCATTTGTAGTCTTCTACCCCGAATGTGCTGAGTATGATGGCTACATGGGACTCGACGTATTCCAACTTCAAGCACAGTTGGATTGCAGAAGACGGCTACTCACCTTTAAAAAAAAAAAAAAAAAAATCCCAGCTCACCACTAACTCCCCCAAAAATCATCGGGAGAAATAAACAAGGAAAAAAACAAAAACAAACATCAACCACCCAGCCCACAACTCAACGCCACCCAACCCTTTTCCACCACGCCCCCGATTGACACCAGCTTCCTTCCACCAACTTCCGCCATGCCCCCTACCGTCACCCCTCCACGAGCGCCACATGACCCACCCATCATAGTAAGCCCAGCGATAATAAATCAACGCATCTCCATACCTCCACAGCACCAACAATGGGTGCCACTATGCCCAGTACAAAACCAGTTCATGATATTCACCCCTCAAACAAACGATACCCATTCAGACCGTTGTCGCATCCAACCTGCAAAAATTCTCTCCCCTACCATCAAACACCACATTAATAGCAAACATCTCAGAAGAAACACTCACCTTGCTCAAAGGCCTCATCATTGGAGACCTTGAAACATTTGATGACATTCTGCCAGAACAAATCAACAACCATGTACCACTTGTCCTCCATCCCATTCCAAAAACTCTAATAACATTACAAAAACAATAAATGAACCAACTGTTACATGAGTTCTCCGACGTATTCGCACAATCATCCACTGAAATAGGAAAAACCAACGTGGAGGAACATCTCATCCACACCACTGGACCACCCATTCGCCAGCCATTCCACCGGAAAAACCCATTACAACGGCAGGAGGAAGATCGTCAAGTCCAGGAAATGCTGGATGCTGGCATTGCCACACCTTCTGTCAACCCTTGGTCCTCTCCCGTGGTAATCGTAAAAAAGAAAGACGTCGATTACCGACGACTGAATGATGCCACCATCAAAGACGCTACACCCATTCCTAGAATAGACGACTACTTGGACTCTCTACATGGCTCTAAATGATTCATCACACTCGACCTCCAAGCTGGATACTTGCAAGTCCCCATAAAACCCGAACACCAACGGAAGACTGCATTTTATACCAGAGGAGGGCACCTCTACGAGTTTAACATTCTCCCTTTCGGACTGTGCAACGGCCTTGCCACTTTTTCCCGCCTCATGGAGTCATTATTGAAGGGACTAACGTGGGAGACCTGTTTAGCATACCTGGACGACGTCATCGTCTACGGAAAAACCTGGACGGAACACCTACAGCGACTTCGTCAGGTCCTTCAACGCATCTGAGAGGCAGGCCTAAAACTCAAACCCTCCAAATGCTAAGTAGCCAGGACTACAGTGGACTTCTTGGGACATGTTATCTCCGCCGAGGGCATCTCCCCCCGACCCTCGGAAGCTATCTGCAATTGCAGCTCAAGAACCCCCCACCACTGTAAAAGGCGTTAAGTCATTTCTAGGCCTAGCCACATACTATAGACGATTTGTAAAAATCTTTGGCAAAATTGCTAGACCACTCCACGAGCTGACCCGGAAAGACATAACTTTTCAGTGGACCCTCGACGACCGAGACAATGCGTTTAACACCCTAAAACACCATCTCGTTAACGCACCCACCGGCGCCTTCCCTGATTACCGCCAACCTTTTCGCTTATACACAGACGTCTCGCTATATGCCATAGACGCCGTTCTCGCCCAAGTGCATGATGGTCGCGAGCACATTATTGCATGTGCCAGTTCCACCTTTAACACCGCACAGCGAAACTACGTAGCCACGAAACGTGAGTGTTTATGAGTCATCTGGGCCCTCAACCACTTCCGGTCATTTCTCCTGGGCACCAAAGTGAATATCATCACTGACCACCAATTCTTACAATGGCTACGGAGCTCCGAAACTAACCGTGCCTTACTAGTTCGGTGGCTGGACACACTAGAAGAATTCAATTTCAAAATTCACTACCGACCAGGGAAATTGCGTACTTATGCGGCTACTCTCTCTCGCCTCCCCCATTCCCCACCTGCACACACCAGCCCTCGCAGCCCTGGCGACTTTAACTCTGACAAACAACAAATCCAAACCATCCTAGGACGAAAACACCCCATTATTAAAAGCTTGGTAAAGAAAAATCAAACCTAAATGGATACCTAAAGACATTTTCTACAACCTACATCAGGTAGGCAATCAGCTCTATACCGAGACTGGCCATATTGCAGTCGACCCCCACACTGCTCAAGACCTGCTCATTATTATCCACGAAGGGAACGGCATCCATTTAGGGAAAACAAAAATGCTACAAGTATTCGAGCAGGTGTATTGGGCAACAAACCCATCTACAGTACTATCACCAAAAGAGTCACAGAATCATGCAAACCCTGCGCCATGGGCAAAGACCGAGGAAAAACTCCAGGCCCCGCAGGAAAAATAACAGCAAACAAACCCTGGCAAACATTATCCCTAGACGTCATGGGCACATTCCCACCAAGAAACGGAAAACGATTCATAGTAACCTTTGTAGATATCTACTCTCGTTTCCTAATAGCTTGCCCCATCAAAGACCACAACGCCCTAACTGTCGCAGAAGTCCTAACCACTGATGATTTTGCCAACTTCGGGTTACCTGTCACCCTGTTATCCGACAATGCCCCAGAATTCTCCGGACAAGTATGGGAGAAATTTACGAAAATATGCGGCCTAAAGAATGTCCATTCCTCACCCTACTGGCCCCAAGGCAACGCCATATGCAAAAGAAGTCACAAGACAATCAACAACCAACTTCACACTCGCCTAATTGCTCTACAAACACAAAACTGGCCCTCGCAGGTAAAGAAGATGCAATGGGGTATCAACTCGTGTCCCAGGGAAGACGGGATCACCCCACATGAGCGTCTCTACGGAGTCGCCCCTCTGCTGCTACCCTTCCATCACCTCGCCCAGAAGACCACGTCAACAATCACCATCGACCCCCTTCAACATCTACACAACACCTTCCACACTGCGCAGATCTGTCAAGACATCAACCGTGATGCCACGCCTCCTCAAAATACTTACGCAATAGGAGACGACGTGATGGTTGCCAAATTACCCATATTAAACAAACTTGGTCCACGCTACATAAGGCCATACAAAGTGTTGAGAGTTCCAAACCCTTACCAAATCATCGTAAATTATCACGGAGAGACTAGGACATACCGTAATTGATTTGTGAGAATTTACCATCCTTTGAGTATTGGCGAGGATCAACAAACCAACACTCCTACCCCCGACAACCAGCACCAGCCACCAACCGCATCCCAACAAGTGCCATCCAAGTTGCCAGACACCACCAGTCAGCCACCCCACCTCAACAAAAACAACCACCACCAACACGCTCGCCACCACCCCCCTCACCACACCCTTCTCCCCTCATTCCCGCACCAAGCACCCCTACCCACCCTTTCCCCACACCTGCCCCGTCCATCCAAACCGTCACCATCACCTGCTCCGCCCTCGCCGCCCACGGCCACCTACCAAACACCACGCCCGTCATCCCCCAGCCACACCCCCCTTCTATAAAATCAAACCCACTATTCCTCCAGCCCAAAAAAATGGACCAACCTCTCACATTCAACTTCCTCAATCACCCACATCTCACATACCTCTTCCCCAACCCCATCCCCAGATCATCATCACATCACCCCAACTCCACACCCTATCCTACCCCAACCTTTCCAACCTCAACAACCCCGACCTCCCATCCAACGTCAACCTCAAGATCCGTCTCACCCTCAACCTTCAACCTCCCGACTACGTCAACCTATTCCAACATTTCCCCAGCAAACAACCCCTCGTCGCCTAGCACCCCCCAACCTCCTACCTTACCCCCTCGACCATTCCTCCCTCCTCAACCTCCCTCACCCAAAAATCTTCCATCTCCCAACCTTTATTCCTACAACCTTCCGCTAACACCACCCCTAACCCTTGCCAAAAACTCCCTCCCTCCCCCTCTTCTTCATCATCCTCAGAAACCAGTCCTACACCACCACCCCGGCCAAATGTTTACACAAGATCAGGTTGTCTGTCTCAACCCCCTCACGTTTCTTATCCATATCCATTCCCCACCCTTAACAACCACCTAAACCCACAACCCACATCACTCAACCCAATCACGAGCAACACATAACCTCACAACTCTGCGCATATCATGCGCAACTAACACAACCACAACCTTCATTCCACCTTTTTCTTCACACCAATTTCACCCTGGTACCTTTGCATCCGCTAGGGTTAATAAAGCCCCTCAGGTCACCAAGCAGGTCATCATTTGCCCTGTCACCGCAACACAAGCAACACGTACACCCAGCTGACCTCACCACATGTTTTCTAACATGAACACCACAACGCCCTATGTCGCCAAAGTGAAATGGAGCGAGGACCAGCATACCTTTCACAACATCAGATACATTGACGAGGCACAGACAGTAGCCATAATTTGCGGGAAATCGTCGTTGCTGTTGATCTTCACAGACTCCTCTAAATCTGCCGACCAAAGATCCGTCAACTGGTGGAAATACCTCAACACCCTTAGCACCTTCACCCGCCACGGAGACATATTTTGTTTCCAGCTCGAGTCACAGGGCCGTGTCTACCACCCCCAAGACGGAAATAAAATACTAAAAATTAAAATAACCACCATGCCGCAGCAGATTAGCCGGAATCCAAAACGAAACCTGGAAATGGAAGGAGAAACTATAGGAAAAGAAAAGAACAACAGAGAACATACCTTATCGAAGATAACGTCGAGAAAAAACGAGAAGACCAGTAAGACGAGAAGAGATATAAAAAAAACAAGAACTACACACGCCGGACAAACGCAGAGAAAAAGAAGAACAAGAAAGGAAAACAACAGGAGAAAGAAAACTCTCCCCAACACGTGAACACCCCGCAAACAACACAACCAAGAATAAATAGAAAGAACAAGGTAGAGGAGAAATAACATTGTCGCCCAAGATCGAAATTAGCCCCAACTCACACCAGCACTCGGGAAGCCAGAATTGCCACCATGAATCACAATCTACCACCCACTCCAGGAAAAACAATCAGCATCACCATGGACTATGCAGGAAGACAGGACAAGAAAATACTATACCGCCAAACCAACGAAGAACGACATACACAAATCTCCCCCCTGCAGATGCGCCGCTCTTCCGTGCAGCTGTCCTACCACAAGCAGGGGAATTTCTAGGGGGCCTACGTCATCCCCCTTACCCCCCCCCCCCTGCACCTATGACCTTCTGACCTCCAGTACCAGCCCCTGGGACATAGCAGCAATCGTCATGACCATCTCGGTGAGAACCAGGTAGAGTCAGCAATTTGAGGGCTCACTTGACTTACATGTAAGATTTTGAGCCTAAGAATTACCCTCTCTTGCATTTGAGTACTCATGCCATGGCTGACTACCTTATTGTCTGAGAGTTATTTTCCCTACTAGGTGAACTTTTGTTCTTACAAACCATGGTGTAGTGACAACATTAGGATCTCTTTTAGGCTGCAAGTTTGACATTGGAAGTAGCACCGAGGGCATGTCACAAACTGACTTCCTGAATCAATCCAGCACTCTACACAGCTATTAAAGAAGTCTTTGCCATGGCAAGACAACTATAATAGTTCGGGCTTTGCGAGATACCGTACAAGTAATGGCACTTAGCACATAGAAGTCCATATTGCATCTGTCCAACACCATGGTCAAAGACATATGCTGTAAAAAGGCCGACCGACCCCTGGGTTCTTTGAACACTCTTACAACGGTCAGAGGCAGATTGAGCGAGCTAGTAAGGTCATAATCTTACTTATTCCTCACGTTAGCCCGATACCTAGTTACTCTGTCATGACACGAGCGACTTTGTATTAAAGACCCTACATCAAGAGTACCGGAACAGAACTTCATTACCGACTAGTATAAAGGTCAGGATAGTCGAGCAGCCATAACTTATAACATGTACAAGTTTATGCTCGCGTTCATCCGATGGTATGCACCCTGTGTCATGACATTAGGAACTACTATTTTAGACCCAAAGCCAACTAGTCCATTTGTATCCCTATCCCATTTACCACACGGCAGGACCACCTAAGCGGCTAGACGGGACCGAGCGAAAGGACTCAACAACCAACACTTCATCTACCAGTGCCCGTGTCTCCTAATCTACACAGTGTTAGAATAGGAGTGCCAAAGGAGTTATATTAATTCCCCCACTAGTGCGAACAAAGTGTATCTCCGTAATCTATGCAAGTGATAGAATAGGAGTGCTAAAGTGTGTTCTATAGGTCCGTCGTGGATCCTCGTCCGTGCTAGGCATATTATATTGTGAATTATTCCATGTATCAGTGTAAGGTGAATTATATGTGGTGTGCATTTAAGTAACCATTAAAAGGAAACTTATGTGTGTATTCAGTATTATATTTACCTTTTACGACTTTTGTGCATGTGTAGTTTGGCTTTAGTTTCTCCAGTCAAGTAAGAACCTACCATTCTCCAAT
This sequence comes from Paralithodes platypus, assembly GCA_032716605.1. Taxonomy (NCBI): domain Eukaryota; kingdom Metazoa; phylum Arthropoda; class Malacostraca; order Decapoda; family Lithodidae; genus Paralithodes; species Paralithodes platypus. The sequence continues at coordinate 41,455,487 of CM064520.1, forward strand.
TAAAACCCAGTAAAAAACCTGGCATAACAATATCATATATTGTTTATATTATATATTATATTTTTCTTGGCTTCCCACATAAAAATATATAAGAATTCCCTAGGGGCAAATGTTTCATGGCCGTTCTGTACCTGTACTTAAGTTTCCTTTTTTCATGTTATATTCATGTTATATTTGAAAGTGAACATTTAGCATTCATTAGATTCTAATGGCAAACGTAAACACATGACAAAAAATCCTTCCTTAACCTCTGGACTGCGCAGCCCCTGTAGTATACACCATACCCCTGTGCATAGGTATTCTGACTAATTCCTCACTAAAATCGTTAATTTACCATAAATATAATTAATACTTATCCATATGCGCCTATTTTACGTTTAATATGAAGATAGTAACATGTAACAACAATAAAACAAGTGGGAATAGTGTTTGGATGGTCAAAATCGCGAATTATTACCGAGCGGTTCATTCATCAAATGTGAGCCAGCCGGCCGTACACCCTCTCCTCTCGAGGGCTGAAGCCTTACTGACTTACTCCCTCACACTCTCCCAGTCTCTCCCTTATGCAACCCACTGGCTAGTCACATGACAACACCATGGAACCGGCATGGAGATAGTGACACAAATATATACCAATGAATAAGGGAATAACAGGGAAAATAGGTGATAATTGAAAGGGGGGGGGGGGAAAGGGGGGAAGGGGGGGATTTTGACACATGTGAAGGAGTGATTGGAGGTATGGAGGGGAATTATCTCACTTTAACACCATTTCTTTGTTTTCTTAAGTGCCACTTGGGTGTTTAAAATGTTTTTTTTTAGGCCTAAGATCTTAAGAGTCTCCCCGCAGTCGCTCAGTAAAACCTCTTAAGAGCCTCCCAGCAGCTGCTGGGTTAAATACCCTTCAAAAGATTAATGCCAGGTTAAATTAATAAGGGAATTTAGTTAACTCTATGATAGTTTCAAGTATGTTACAAGAAATCAATGACCTAAGCCATACAAAAACAGTAATAAGATTATTCATAGATATACAGCATAGCCTACAATCCTTATAATTCACATACACACACACACATACATGTACTGTATATACAGTATATATATATATATATATATATATATATTCGATATTCTGTAATTATATGACAGGTTCGTGTTGTCTTTGACGCGTTATTAACACCTTCTGTACCAGCGACGGCAGGGAGCCGTCAGTAGATAAATCACTCCCCAGTCCCAGCGACGGCAGGGAGCCGTCAGTAATGTACTTTCCTTGTAACTGCCAGTATCAGGCAGTGCCTGGTACCACGACCGTTTGAGCACTGCTCTAGAGTTGCAACACTTCTCAGCTTATATTCAAGCCTCTGCAGGCTGGGAGAGCCAGTATTCCTTCATCTTTTGAGGTGGGAGGTTGTTCTATCTTGCCAATTTGGCCACATTGCTTGGGACAGGGGGGGACTTTTATTACTGTACCCTTCGGTACAGTAGGAGTTAAGTAGGATCTGTGGTAGTAAATAGAGTTAATTAAGATAGTTCGAAGCCTTTTAATTGCTGTAGGCCCTTCTTAAACTGAATAAAATAGTCTATTCTTAGCCAGTATACAATGAAAAGGACAGAACTTATACTGAACGGGTTAAGAATATGAGGAGACGATACAATGGGCGTGGTTTTTTCTGGAGCCCTTTCTCCCTTATTGTTAGCCCCATTAGTTTTGAGACTTTAAGAAGTTGGTACCAGTAGTTTGCATAACCATTCGCCCGAGCAAGCGATAGCGAGCCTCAATTTAGGATGAAACAGTCTTCGGCCGGAGAATATGACATTGTTTGCCGAAAAATTTGCAAATGTATATGGAAGGTGGCTTTGGGAGTATATATTTGAGCTTGATGGAGGTCTGGGAAGGAAAGTAAAAAACAATATATATATATATATATACTGTATATATATACAGGGTGTTTTAAAACAACACTGCCAGACCGCATCTGCTAGTTAGTAAATACAATAACGAAGAAGATTATCTAAGGACAAAATACAAAATATTATACCATTAACCTCTGAAGTGCGCATGGGGGTAATTGGAAACGTCCCCCTGTGCTGACGTATTTGAGGTGTTTCCGTCACTAAAATATTCATTGTGCCATTAATAGCATTAATACTTATCCATATGCGCCTCTTATGGGTTGATTATAAAGATATTAACCTGAAACAACAATAAAACGAGTGAAAACAGCGTTTGGATGGTCAAAATCGGAGATATAGCCCGCGAGTTGTATAATGTATGGGTGAGGCAACCTGCTTTCCCGCCAATTTCCCCCAAGGCCACTGAGACACAGTCGATCGATACTCTCTCTCTCTCTTGCACTCGCTTGCCATCAGTGATGACAACACCCTGCTTGCAACTCGCTAATGTTAGCACGAAAATATACCTCAGAATAAGGGAATAACAGGGAAAATAGGTGATAACTGAAGGAGAGGAGGAAAGTGGGGAAGGAGGGGAGGTAGAGGACTGAGATTTTGCATGGCCAAAAAATTTTTTTTTTTTTTTTTTTTTTTCGATGTCAAAAGTTGATTTTTTTTTTCACTCACTCATAAGAGTCTCCCCGCAGTCCGCCGGGGGAACTCTTAAGAGTCTCCCTGCAGTTCCCGGGTTAATGATTTAAACCGCATAGAGTAAAATAATTAGTGACACCCAGGTATGAGCTATAATCCGAACACGGGCTAGTGTCCCCCCTCCACCCCAAATAGCCTACCTCTTGCCTCCCATCCCAGTTCGAGTTTTTCTTCGAAGCTTTGGAGTCATAAAGAATCTTCTCATGTGTTTAATCATCTGCTCGGCCATGGTGCTATCTTCTTCTGTCATAGTGATTTTATTTACCTTATAATATCACATAAATATGGATTGTCGTTATTTAGGTGTGTCTCTGCCTTTCTTATTTTATACTCGTTAAGTCCAAGTGACGTAAATTGTTTGTTTTGGGTACCATTAGATGATATTAAATATTCATTAGTGAACACCGTATACTTGTATGTCTACAGCTGCGTAAAATCGTAAAACTTCAACCATAAAACTGATAGACATATTTCGTTAGTACTCTGTGATAATAGTAATGTAATGAGGTATTTGTATTGAAACAGTAAATTGCGCAGGAACAATTTTTTCCCATTCAAACAGTTTCACGAACGATTAAATTACCTATAGCAGTGTTCGGATACCTGACCCAGACTTGAGATTCATTATTTTACCTCTTGGTCATCGTTACAAATGGTGCATATCTTTTTACGCTACTTGGATTATAATACTTAGCAGTTTTCTTCTAATTGCAAAATATCATTACTAATTTTATGTTACTTTGATTTTGTAATTATTCATATGTGATTAGGTCATTAGATATCTCCTCTTTACCTTTTTTACTTGGTAATCATTCATATAATGTATCATATGTTTTGTGCTGAGCTCAGAACCCTGTTTTGCTACATTTTTAAATAACCATTTATCTCCGTTACAATATATTTTTGGTAAAAATAGAATAGAAATATGTGTATTATATATTTTTATCAATGTGGTCGTCATACTCTGGCAGTGTTGTTTTAACCCGTACAGCCCCAGCGACACGCCTGACGCGTCGGCAATGTATGTAACGCACAGCTCCAGAGACGCGCCTGGCGCGTCACCCTAATTGCGCCGACTGTAACCTCAGGTGTAGCCACTCAAGAGGGCTCAGATTTGTATGGGAACTGTGTACGTATCCCACGCAACCGTGCCGATGGTTGAAAACTCTCAAAGTCCACGTAATAATAATAATAATAATAATAAACGGTTTATTAAAGAATGGCAGCCTCATGAGCTGAAAATACACATTTTACAATTTAGTGGAAGAACATGAGATGTACAGATATGAGGATGGTAAGCTTAGTTTACAAACAAAATAAATAAATACAATAATGATGCATGTGCAGAATACAAATTATCATAAAATAACCATGAGAGTAAGTGATATACAGTACATATACACATTTATTTACTTACTCATATACAGAACATACGTATATACACATACGTGCGCACATACATATACATACATATGTAGGAACATAAGAACATGCAGTAAGTGTGCACATGTCCGTATACACAAACGCTCACGTATGCACACAAACATACATACATACAGAAACTGTTTTGGTAAGTCAGGTAAAGAGGGTGCGGGTACTACAATGGGAGGTTAATCCTCCGTGCGTGCGTGCGTGCGTGCGTGCGTGCTACGTGCGTGCGCGTAAGCGCGCAATAACCTGTTTTTTGGGGTAATTGCCTTCAATTTTTTTACTCTTGTAAAATACGTTTTCGGGGGCTCTGTAGGACCATTCTTTAAGCTTTTTGAGCGGTTTTTCGTGGTTTTTCCTTCATTCCTAACCCATTCGCTATTGTTTCTGGAATAAAAAAAAAAATTGAAAACCGGCCGGGTTCTGGTGAACAAACATTACAAAACTAGCCGGGGCTGGACGGGTTAAAACACCCTGTATACCGGTATATATATACTGTATATACTGTATATACAGTATATATATGTATTATACTTGTTGGTATGTCAGCTGGTGAACCGGGGCACCGTAATTTCCATAATAGTAGGATAAGTAGGGATAACACGCCTGGACCCCATCTTTATTCTCGACTTACATCTTCAGGAGTACCATATAATCCCTAAAAAAAAAAAAAAAAAAAAAAAAAAAGTAGAAACTCATAACAGAAGGAACAACGGGATCGCTAATAAGTCAGTGAAAAATTTGTAAACAATTACAATCCATTTTATATTATTTAAAAGTTTAAAATTTATAAAAAATTACTGAAACCTCACAGTTAAAAGTAGAAACTGAAACATAATTAAAAATGTATATCGCTATCTCGTAATTTATCTAAGAACATAGTGAACTATCAACAGACTACACCTTTTACAAAACATAATACAAAAATCACGTAATACATGTACACTTACTTAAGTACAGGGAAACAAAAGACCAGACACGTTCACAGAATTGGGTGTGGGAGTCAACTAAAACACTGCCATAGCTCAAGTGACTGTGGAGCTGTGAAAGGAAATCAAACTAAAAAAAGTGATCGAACAATTTGAAGAAAAAAAAAGTGAAAGATAAAAAAAAAAATATATAAAAAATACAATCACAAATATTCAAGAGTTGTTCGAAACATTAATCCTTAGTCTATCGGGGCCCGACTTAAGTCCGTATCTAAAAAGCTGGAAAATGTGGCGGGGCCCGACTTAAGTCTGTGTGCAACTTTGGTGCAATATTGGCTCTGAGAGAGAGCCGAGCGGTGGGAGGAGCATAGGTTACCTCATGACCGCTCGCCACGACCGTCATGGGCCCACTGACATTTACTCCACTCTACTCCACCCTCTCTCACTCGCTACACACGTAATTATGTAACAAAATGACCGTATTTTAGCGATTTTGCCCTTCGGTTGCACGATCGTTGCAAGACAACCAGTGATCGTAGAAGGATGGTTCGGGTGTCATTGGAAAGCTCAATTTATGCCCTTTCAGGGATACATACTTGTATTACGCTCTGGCTCTTGTTTATGCATGAAAAAGAGCATGGAAACAACCCCATTTATGGTAAAAAAAAAACCCGCTGGGCGTGGCACGGTTAAATATACCACCTAGGCCGCTCGTTGAGTGTTAAGTTCTGGATTGAACTTCTTGATGAGCAATTTTCTCCAATGAGCGCGTCTGTATGATGCCTAAATTTCGCTATTATTTGAAAATCTTTATCAGAGAAACGATGATCGTTCTCATGGGAGTGATTACGGACGGCAGAAAATGCCATCTTTTGTAAAAAAACTACCTGACCTGTAACTTTTGCCAATATGTTCGTATACCCTTATCTTGAATGAACGGCTAGTACATCCAATATACCCAGCATTACAGCTAGGACAAGTAAATCGGTAAACGATATTCGAACATAGAGGGTCTATCACACGGTCTTTGAAATAAAAAAATGAACCAATTTTGAAGTTATTAGTGAATATAATCTTAAAGTTAACTACGGGGAATTAATCTTTTAAAATATTTTGAGCAATTTTCCGAAATTCGTAATTAATTTTACCATAGAAATACTTAACCAATTTAGGAACATCATACTTGGGTTCACTGGCTCCGTATTGTTTGACATTCAAAAACTTCTTTAAGATACTGTTGAAAAGATCTTCCTTATAATTATTATTAACAAATTAGTCCCTTAATTTGGTTATCTCCTCCTGAAGCGTGACATAATTAGAGCAAATTTCATAAGCTCGATCCAGTAAAGTTTTGATAGAGTTGATTTTGTAAAGTTTCGGGCAAAAGCTGAACCAGCTAAGACCCTGTCCTGTGTGAGTTGGTTTTCTGTAAACACCTGTACATAATCCATCTTTAGTTTTTGTTATGAGGACATCCAAAAAATTCAGAGATTCGTTGTTTTCTCTTTCCTTTGTGAAGTTAATGTTTTTGTGCTGTTTATTTATATACTTGAAAAAACATTCGTTATCATGATCGTTCCTAAAGATAAGAAAGGTATCGTCCACCACGTACCTTTTGTACCAAATAGGTCTAAAGGTAAGTGGACAGTTATTTAGCCATTGAACTTCCTTGTTGCATAGGAAAGCATTAGCGAAAAGGGGGCCTAAACTACTTCCCATGAGTTTTTACTCTTTTTTTAGGGATTATATGGTACTCCTGAAGATGGCTTAATGTAAGCCGAAAATTCGAGAATAAAGATGCGTTCAGGCGCCTTATCCCTATATATACAGTATATATATATATATATATATATATCATAATATATGTATATATATATATATATATATATATACAGGGTGTAATGCGACGTATGATAATAACTTACACCAGTTATGTATCATGTAATTTTGAGTAAAAAAAAATCTATAACCATATGCTCTCTGCGATCCCAGTACAGAGCCTAGCATTCAAGCAACTAAGGATTAAAATCTGTGGCGGGGAGGGTGACATGGAGTACGAGCTTCGCAGGGCAACGGGAGACGAGTTGGTTGCCAGTTATGTAATGTTTTTATTTGTAGGATATTATTACCAGCAATATCATAATACCCACAGCACATTCAATGAAGGAACATTATTATAAAGCGTGATTGGCATCACTTTTAGTCAGGAGTACTACTAATTTTTATTACAGTTCTTCAGCTCCTGCATTTAAACATGGCACAATTGCATTCAGCTGGTGGACGAGACTGCCGCAGGATTGCCAATTAGGCGACTTTGTTGCAAGATATATTATTTTGCTTCTATCTAGTGGCACTATTTAACATCTGGTAACATGATATCTACCTACATTCTAGATATTTAAGTCATGTATAGGTGATATTCTAGAGATATAATTGTATATTGTAGCAATATTTTTGTAGTGCTTACTATCTAGCACCATTCTAGCGAGCTTTGAGGACTAAACTAGCGAAACTTGGCAACTCTGCGTTCATCTTGTCATTTCATTTGAGCGGGAAAATTAGTAGGCGAGTTCACAGATATAAGGTTGTTGTTTGTATTCAGTTGTTTACTATGTACAGCTTGTTCATGATACAGCATGCCACCTACTTAGAGCAATGAAGAATATGCAGATATCGTCTACAATTACGAATTCTGTGATGGTAATGCCAGTGCTACAGCCAGGAATTACAGTAGGAGATTGGTTACCCAAACAGAAGATGCCCAGATGCTCGATTTTTTTTTTTATAGTGTTTATCAGCAGCTGCGCAACACAGGTAGTGTCCCTGGCATTAATTTGAGGGCAGAACGCATACAACCACAAGACATTGACAGACAAATAATGCATGCAGTGTTAAACAACCCTGACTTAAGTTTGTGCAGTGCAGAATGTAGGCTATAAATAGGGCCTACTGTAAATGAAATGACAGGGCTGGAAAACATAATGCCAAAGGAGACCCCAAAACCATTCCTATCAATGGCAGGAACAACAACTCACCACTATAGAATTGCGTCCATAACCAGCTGGAAGAGAGACCGGAAACAGCCTCCATTGGACAACAACAACAAGATACCTCAGTCACCCATAGCACAACTCCAGGAGAAACGCACGGCTTACGCGCAGCATACGCGGGAGAGGACATCCACCACAGTTTGTTGGTTTGTGCCCCCGGGCGCCAGGTGAACAATGGCTGTCTGCGCCTGGGCCAGATTTAGACTATACGGAGGAGGAATTTATGAAAATAAGACACCAACCTCCTTCATTCTTCTCCATTCACCCTGGCATTTCCATGCACCACTATCCCAGCTAGACGAGGCTGTGTTTGGAATTCCGCAAGACGAGAAGACAAGCAGATCACTTTATGCAAGCCTCTAAAAGGAGAGAGGCCTCCAATATTGTAAATTAATTATCCTATGTATACCTAGACTTTAAGCTATTAAATTTTATTATTAATAAATAAAACACACTATTCCCCACATATTCATGTATGCATTATATTTTTAAGGCTTTAGACAACCACGCAATAAATAAAAAACGATATTTTCCATGCCTCTTATGTTCCTGAAACCTCCGACTTGTCACTCTCCGTAAAATCAAATACTACCTGGCCGAAAACTGGGTCGAGTTAGGCAAGTCGAGGCACTGTGTCCCACGGAGTTTCTGTGGGGGAGTATATGTGAATAACTCGATCGGATAGCACCATCCGAAGAGGCTAGCCAAAATCCTCTAAATCGTGCCCTTCAAGCAGAGTCGGTGTCCAGACGAGAGTGTGTGTAGGCTGGTCCGGAAATGACCTACGCTAGTGCTACCTGTGCAAGGGTACCCCTGGACCTTTCCCCCCCCCTCCCCCTTGGCACCCAGGCCAAGACGGACCACGCACTTTGTCGCCCCCACACGTGTCAGATCTCTACAAGGCTATACTCCTACCCAAAATTAAGTGCTTCTTGTTAACTTATTGTGTTTCGTGATTATTGCAAGGTTGTGTAGGATATGTTATGTGTTCAATTAACGTAAACGCCAGAAATCTTTTATTCTCTCCATAGTCCTTTAAGTTACTCGTGTCTTGAGTACATATAAACGCTATCTTGGGATTGATTTATATAATATATACTGCGTAATATACAGTATACTCGTGTATTGCCACTAAGTTTATATATATATCCATTCGGCCTGATTACCTGCACCCTACACGTAAATATTATGAACACCCCTGAAAGATCTGATACTTAATTAATAGGATTATCAGGGTGCTTAAAATCGTGCATAAATGTTCACAGAGAGTGTTATCTATCGTGTCTCTTAGTTAGACTAATTTTTATTTATGTTTCCTGGCTTCACAACCAGTTTAAGCATTTAACTTGAATTCATAGTAATTCTATTTTTGCCCATATCGCGTTAATATGTCAATGTCGAGGGTTTTTGTCTTTTCCATAAGACCAATCTTTATTTGCTCAGTTCCCTAAACTACGATTATTAAATCTAACTGTATACGTTAGTAGAGAATTAAAACCTCTCTCTTTATTTATAACTCATTAGTTATTTGCCATTCAGCTGATATTCATATTTTATTATTCTATTTAACTGAGACATTGTGACCTCAGTATTTTTACCTTACCCTGCGTCACGTTCTACCAAGCGTTGACACACAAGGGACTAGAGTTCTCGAAAAGAGGCTACATTCCTTCGCGATTCTTGACTTAGTGTGCTGGCTTAATAATCCAATAGGGTTGATAGCCTCTGAAGTCCTATTTTAATTAATAAAACCAAGCGTTGACCTTGACCTTCAGGATATCAGCTATTCTTTGAGACTAACCGCTCTGCTAGCATTTATGCTATATTTATATATTCATCATATGTTTATTCAACTGTGATTAATCAATTATTATTATAATCTGATTTACAGTATATATAAGCCATGCTTTAAGAATATTATTATTCATTCGTGAAGCAGGTTCGAGAGTATTTCCATGTAAATACGACTAAACCATGTACCTATTTATCATCCATGCCAGTGCCCTGATAAAGCAAAATATAAACTTGTGAAACCCAACTGTGTATTCTGTATCATTGGCAGAGATTGAGAAGATTCATAATTGCATATCTGGAGTCAGCTTTCCCACGGAATGAGAGATATTAAAAGGCTCGTGTGACTCCATTTGCTTGCCGAAAGTTAGAAGGTAGGAAAGAGATGTGCGTTAGGAAACAAGGGTACGGAATCAGTGTCGTCCTGAGCCAGGCGGAGGACGGAGATAAGGAAGCTCCCTTGCTCCAGTCTGGGCCAGTGTATGTTCGTGCTTGCTGACTCCTAGTTTCGTGAGTTAAGACACTTAGGTGAGTGTAATGTTTGGAATCCTTAGAAGGGAGATGAGACAGCAATTATATATTGTGTATGTGTAACAAGCGCCAGTGTGTGCGGTGCTCTATATATGTGTATATGTGCTCTATATATGTGTGTTTGTCTAGTGGACACTGATTCGTGTCCTTGAGTACATACGTTGTTCGAGCGTTATCTGGCGATAATTATCTAAACACGGTAGCCTGTCAATCAATGTTAATTAAATATCTGTGAGTGGTGTTTGTGTGTTTTACACCGTGGTGGTATTGTATGGCGTTTGTGTGTTTTACACCGTGGTGGTATTGTATGGCGTTTGTGTGTTTTATACCGTGGTGGTATTGTATGGCGTTTGTGTGTTTTACACCGTGGTGGTATTGTATGGCGTTTGTGTGTTTTACACCGTGGTGGTATTGTATGACGTTTGTGTGTTTTACACTGTGGTGATATTGTATGGCGCTTGTGTGTTTTACACCGTGGTGGTATTGTATGGTGTTTGTGTGTTTTACACCGTGGGAGTATTGTATGGTGTTTGTGTGTTTTTCACTGTGGTGGTATTGTATGGCGTTTGTGTGTTTTACACCGTGGTGGTATTGTATGGCGTTTGTGTGTTTTACACCGTGGTGGTATTGTATGGTGTTTGTGTGTTTTACACCGTGGGGGTATTGTATGGCGTTTGTGTGTTTTACACCGTGGGGGTATTGTATGGCGTTTGTGTGTTTTACACAGTGGTGGTATTGTATGGTGTTTGTGTGTTTTACACCGTGGTGGTATTGTATGGCGTTTGTGTGTTTTACACCGTGGGGGTATTGTATGGCGATTGTGTGTTTTACACTGTGGTGGTATTGTATGGCGTTTGTGTGTTTTACACCGTGGTGGTATTGTATGGTGTTTGTGTGTTTTACACCGTGGGGGTATTGTATGGCGTTTGTGTGTTTTACACCGTGGTGGTATTGTATGGCTTTTGTGTGTTTTACACCGTAGGGGTATTGTATGGCGTTTGTGTGTTTTACACCGTGGGGGTATTGTATGGTGTTTGTGTGTTTTACACCGTGGTGGTATTGTATGGCGTTTGTGTGTTTTACACTGTGGTGGTATTGTATGGCGTTTGTGTGTTTTACACCGTGGTGGTATTGTATGGTGTTTGTGTGTTTTACACCGTGGGAGTATTGTATGATGTTTGTGTGTTTTACACCGTGGGGGTATTGTATGGCGTTTGTGTGTTTTAAACCGTGGTGGTATTGTATGGCGTTTGTGTGTTTTACACCGTGGGGGTATTGTTTGGTGTTTGTGTGTTTTACACCGTGGTGGTATTGTATGGCGTTTGTGTGTTTTACACCGTGGGGGTATTGTATGGCGTTTGTGTGTTTTACACCGTGGGGGTATTGTATGGTGTTTGTGTGTTTTACACCGTGGTGGTATTGTATGGCGTTTGTGTGTTTTACACCGTGGTGGTATTGTATGGCGTTTGTGTGTTTTACAATGTGGGGGTATTTTATGGTGTTTGTGTGTTTTACACCGTGGTGGTATTGTATGGCGTTTGTGTGTTTTACACCGTGGTGGTATTGTATGGCGTTTGCGTGTTTTACAACGTGGGGGTATTTTATGGTGTCGTGTGTTGATTTGTGATTGAGTTGTGATTCACAGTTTATGTTCAGTGTACTAAGTGTTGATTAACCGTTTGCCTTCGATGTTCTCTTAGTGTGTTTATTCCTTTCAACGAGTGCTTTAAAGTTTTAAAGCTTTTATTCGGTGTGTTTAGTCAATTCTTATTCACTGTTACTCTGGTGTTTCTTCTGGTGTATTTTGTGTCTAAGATCATTGCTTTGATTAACTGAATTATTGTGCTTGTCAACCTGTTCGTTTACCCTAGTTAATTATAGTTTAATTAATACTAAATTAATGGTGTTTGATATCATCCTTTTTCATTGTTTATGTTAACAATAATTTTGGAGTTATATACGTAGTCAGATTGTGTGTTCCGGTTTTTGAATTTTAATCTCTTGGGTTCAACACCGTAGGGCCGTAACAAGAATTTGGCGACCTTGAGCCCGGATTATAGAGGTTGTACCCACATTAGGGACTTGTCTTTTTTTTTGCGACTGTTCACCGGGACTCGAACTTAAGCACTTTTAAAACTTTGTTTTTGCTTTTCACTGGAATCACAACTCAGACGATTTGTTGGTGCACTGCATTGCTACTCATCTCTCGTTTCTGGTGTATGAATTCGATTTTGTTTTTGCTTTAATGGGATCAATTAAAACAGGCCAAGATGTTTCTTATGAGCGATGAGGACGTAGAAAGGTTTCTTAACTCAGATCCCACTTACGAGAATGTCTCTAGCCTTGCTAAGGAGGAGCTTAAACAAGTGGCAGACAAGTTGGAGATTGATAACTTAATCGCTGATACTAAGGCGGAGTTATTGTTGTGGGTTTTAGAGAAACTAGGGCTAGTTTCCACCACCAGGGATGGGATAGATGCCACTGGGGTACAGATTGTGACAGGCACACCACAATCACAACCGGTACAAAACACAAACGACCAGGTAGAGTTGCTCAGAATGCAACTGGAGTTAGCCAAACAACAAACCAAACAGGCGAGACTTCAAATAGAACAGGAAAAACAACACACAGAACAGGCGAAACTTAAATTGGAGGAGAGAAAACTTGAGTGCTCTAACGGGACACGGAACGGGCAGAGAGGTGGCGGTGCGTTTGATGTCACTAAGCACGTTCGTATGGTGCCAACGTTTAGTGAGGAACAAGGTTAAGAGATACCTTAACCTTGGTGAGGAAGACCCTACTGGGTACTTCTTGGCTTTTGAGAAAGTCTCTCCTAGGGAGAGAAATGGGCTCTTTTGTTACAAATTGGGTTAAAGGGAAAGGCTTTTGCTGCCTACACTGCTCTTTCCGTGGATCAGAGTGATGATTAGGAGACTGTAAAGGAAATCATTCTACATGCCTACGAATTAGTGCCTGAAGCTTACCGTCTACAGTTTAGGAATCACTATAATACAAATTACTTGACACATGTGGAGTTCATGTACGAGAAGAAAAAGGAGCTAAACAGGTGGCTGCGTTCTCGGGAGATCAAAGATAACTGAGAAAATGTTCGAGCTCTTTCTTTTGGAGGATTTCTGTAGGACAGTCAATAGGGAAGTAGCTTCACATATCCTAGAAAAAAGTACCATGAATCCCGAGAAGGCTGCCACACTCGCTGATGAATATGTCTTGACGCGCAAAATAGGTTTAGACAGTAAGGTATGCAACAGTAGGGGAAACAATCACCGGTACCATGAGTCATCAAGGTCACCGACCAATGACAGTGTTACCAACCAGGCTCCAAAAATTCCACCTCAAAAATGGAATGAAAAGGCATGGAAGCCCACTGCTTCTCCTACCACTGTCGGAAATAAGAGGGAAGTAAGGAGAGAGGTGACGTTTTTCTACTGTGATAAAGTTGGTCACGTGGAACGTGATTATTTCCTTAAATAGAGGCGTAAGGGCATGGGGTATAGGCCTATGGCAGATAGCAGTAAGGCTGAGTATATGCGATACTTTAAGTTTGTAGCTCTGATGTCCATCCTGGGGAAAGTCTGTGTGAATGAGGAAGAGGAGGAGAAGGAGAAGAGAAAGAGGGATGACACTTTTGCTGCCTTTGTGTCGTATGGATCTGTTCGTAAGAATGATGAGGTTAAACCTGTGAAGATCTTGAGAGATACAGGTGCAGCCCAAACGCTCATGAGAACGAAGGTGCTGGAGAAATTTGTGTACGAGGGTAAAAGCATCCTCATTCATGGTGTGGGGGGCAGTCTGTCTGTGCCACTCATAACCTTGGAGCTGAGAAGTGGGCTCGTGACGGGAATGGTGACTATGGGACTGATGAATGAATTGCCAGTGCCTGGGATTGATCTTGTGTTTGGAAATGATTTAGCAGGGAGGAAGGTGAATGTTTCTTCCATAATTGTTTCCAGGTCTACTGATTGTCCTGCAACAGGAGAGCTGAAGAAGGTGCCAGCTGCATTTCCTGTTTGTACTGTGTTCGGGTCCATGTCTCACAAATATAATGGGATGAATGTGGCAATGGCGAAAAAGAATGATGTTGCAAGGGTGCAAGGTGTTCTAGATGGCCCTAATGAGGTGGTACTAGAGAAATTGTTCTCGCTGGCAAAGAGTGATGTTGCAAGGGTGCAAAGTGTGCTAGAGGGCCCAAATGAGGTGGGGCTAGATAAATTGTTTTCGCTAGATGAAAAGTGTCTCAGGTGAGGAGAGCACACCTGATGTAAGCTCATTAACTAATCACCATATAACCGAGTTGTCAGAGTTGCAGAACACGGATCCAGAGTTGCAGAGAATGAAGGAGACTGCAGAAAATTATTCGATGTGTGGTGTGATTAATGAGGTGCCTATGCACGAAAATGTTCCTCCTGATTGTGTGACAGAGGAGAAAGGTTGGACGTATGTGAATCCAAGGAGGACCGGAAGGAGGTCATAAGTCTGGTGCTTGGTGATGGTTTGGCTGGACACATGGCAGTGAAAGAAGACACGGGTGCTCCTGTGGCTGCTGATGGTGTTGCAGAGGATGGTGAGATGTTGGAGGGTGTCTCCCGGAATGCTCCGAGCCGGACGATGGTGATGGAACGTGACGTGGGCGTGGCAGATGCTGAGCCTGTCAAGCTGCGGCCGTGCCGAGTCAACCCCGAGAGAGCCAAGGTGACGCTCCAGGAGGTCAACGACGAGCTGCAACGCGACCTCAGAGAGCCATGCCAGAGTGAATGGTCCTTCACCGTCACCCTCATAGAAAAACCAGGTGGGTCAGCAAGGTTTTGAATTGCTGTAAAGAAAGTCAATGATATCACCGAGAGTGACACTTACCATTTGCCTAGAATTAAGGAATGTATTGACCATGTGGGAGGTGCCAAGTTCAAACTGGCTGTAGATGTAAGTGATTTGGGAACAGGTGCAGTCTTGTTGCAAGGGGATGATCATAAAGTGAAACATCCTGTGTCTGGTGACAGCAAGAATACTAACTCAGTTCAAAATGCTTGCAAGGTGGAGTTTGTTCTTGCATGAGTACCACCTCAATATCATTCATATTCCAGGGAAATGTAATGTCATTGCTAACCACCTGTCCCGCATTTAAAAAGATGTATGTGAATGCCTAAATTTGCGGCTGTCAAATTTCCTTTTTAAGGGGGAGGGTGTGATGTGTGGCAGGAGAGAAGCAGAAAGACGAAGTGCTAAGCTACTCAAACAACTAGTATCTGGCGGTATTGACCACCGAGAAGTCGTGGGAAAGGAAAAGTCTATGGGCATATTAACATCTTGGAGCCGTGAGAAAAGATGTTTCCCACGGAATGAGAGATATTATAAGGAGCCTGTGTGACTCTGTTAAAAGGCTCGTGTGACTCCATTTGCTTGCCGAAAGTTAGAGGGTAGGATGGAGATGTGTGTTAGGAAACAAGGGTACGGAATCAGTGTCGTCCTGAGCCAGGCGGAGGACGGAGATAAGGAAGCTCCCTTGCTCCAGTCCGGGCCAGTGTATGTTCGTGCTTGCTGACTCCTAGTTTCGTGAGTTAAGACACTTAGGTGAGTGTAATGTTTGGAATCCTTAGAAGGGAGATGAGACAGCAATTATAAATTGTGTATGTGTAACAAGCGCCAGTGTGTGCGGTGCTCTATATATTTGGTGTGTGTTTTGTGTGTTTGTCTAGTGGACACTGATTCGTGTCCTTGAGTACATACGTCGTCCAAGCGTTATCTGGCGATAATTATCTAAACACGGTAGCCTGTCAATCAATGTTAATTAAATATCTGTGAGTGGTGTTTGTGTGTTTTACACCGTGGTGGTATTGTATGGCATTTGTGTGTTTTACACAGTGGTGGTATTGTATGGTGTTTGTGTGTTTTACACCATGGTGGTATTGTATGGCGTTTGTGTGTTTTACACCGTGGTGGTATTGTATGGCGTTTGTGTGTTTTACACCGTGGTGGTATTGTATGGCGTTTTTGTGTTTTACACCGTGGTGGTATTGTATGGTGTTTTTGTGTTTTACACCATGGTGGTATTGTATGGTGTTTGTGTGTTTTACACCGTGGTGGTATTGTATGGCGTTTGTGTGTTTTACACAGTGGTGGTATTGTATGGTGTTTGTGTGTTTTACACCGTGGTGGTATTGTATGGTGTTTGTGTGTTTTACACCGTGGTGGTATTGTATGGCGTTTGTGTGTTTTACACCGTGGTGGTATTGTATGGTGTTTGTGTGTTTTACACCGTGGTGGTATTGTATGGCGTTTGTGTGTTTTACACCGTGGTGGTATTGTATGGCGTTTGTGTGTTTTACACCGTGGTGGTATTGTATGGCATTTGTGTGTTTTACACCGTGGTGGTATTGTATGGTGTTTGTGTGTTTTACACCATGGTGGTATTGTATGGCGTTTGTGTGGTTTACACCGTGGTGGTATTGTATGGCGTTTGTGTGTTTTACACCATGGTGGTATTGTATGGCGTTTGTGTGTTTTACACCGTGGTGGTATTGTATGGCGTTTGTGTGTTTTACACCGTGGTGGTATTGTATGGTGTTTGTGTGTTTTACACCGTGGTGGTATTGTATGGCGTTTGTGTGTTTTACACCGTGGTGGTATTGTATGGTGTCTGTATGTTTTACACCGTGGTGGTATTGTAAGGTGTTTGTGTGGTTTACACCGTGGTGGTATTGTATGGCGTTTGTGTGTTTTACACCGTGGTGGTATTGTATGGTGTTTGTGTGTTTTACAACGTGGTGGTATTGTATGGTGTTTGTGTGTTTTACACCGTGGTGCTATTGTATGGTGTTTGTGTGTTTTGAACCGTGGTGGTATTGTATGGCGTTTGTGTGTTTTACACCATGGTGGTATTGTATGGCGTTTGTGTGTTTTACACCGTGATGGTATTGTATGGCGTTTGTGTGTTTTACACCGTGGTGGTATTGTATGGTGTTTGTGTGTTTTACAACGTGGTGGTATTGTATGGTGTTTGTGTGTTTTACACCGTGGTGCTATTGTATGGTGTGTGTGTGTTTACACGTGGTGGTATTGTATGGCGTTTGTGTGTTTTACACCGTGGTGGTATTGTATGGCGTTTGTGTTTACACCGTGGTGGTATTGTATGGCGTTTGTGTGTTTTACACCGTGGTGGTATTGTATGGCGTTTGTGTGTTTTACACCGTGGTGGTATTGTATGGCGTTTGTGTGTTTTACACCGTGGTGGTATTGTATGGCGTTTGTGTGTTTTACACTGTGGTGGTATTGTATGGCGTTTGTGTGTTTTACACCGTGGTGGTATTGTATGGCGTTTGTGTGTTTTACACCGTGGTGGTATTGTATGGCGTTTGTGTGTTTTACACCGTGGTGGTATTATATGGCGTTTGTGTGTTTTACACCGTGGTGGTATTGTATGGCGTTTGTGTGTTTTACACCGTGGTGGTATTGTATGGCGTTTGTGTGTTTTACACCGTGGGGGTATTGTATGGCGTTTGTGAGTTTTACACCGTGGTGGTATTGTATGGCGTTTGTGTGTTTTACACCGAGGTGGTATTGTATGGCGTTTGTGTGTTTTACACCGTGGTGGTATTGTTTGGCGTTTGTGTGTTTTACACCGTGGTGGTATTGTATGGCGTTTGTGTGTTTTACACCGTGGTGGTATTGTATGGCGTTTGTGTGTTTTACACCGTGGTGGTATTGTATGGCATTTGTGTGTATTACACCGTGGGGGTATTGTATGGCGTTTGTGTGTTTTACACCGTGGTGGTATTGTTTGGCGTTTGTGTGTTTTACACCGTGGTGGTATTGTATGGCGTTTGTGTGTTTTACACCGTGGGGGTATTGTATGGTGTTTGTGTGTTTTACCCCGTGGTGGTATTGTATGGTGTTTGTGTGTTTTACACCGTGGTGGTATTGTATGGCGTTTGTGTGTTTTACACCGTGGTGGTATTGTATGGCGTTTGTGTGTTTTACACCGTGGTGGTATTGTATGGCGTTTGTATGTTTTACACCGTGGTGGTATTGTATGGCATTTGTGTGTTTTACACCGTGGTGGTATTATATGGCGTTTGTGTGTTTTACACCATGGTGGTATTGTATGGCGTTTGTGTGTGTTATACCGTGGTGGTATTGTATGGCGTTTGTGTGTTTTACACCGTGGGGGTATTGTATGGCGTTTGTGTGTTTTACACCGAGGTGGTATTGTATGGCGTTTGTGTGTTTTACACTGTGGTGGTATTGTTTGGCGTTTGTGTGTTTTACACCGTGGTGGTATTGTATGGCGTTTGTGTGTTTTACACCGTGGTGGTATTGTATGGCGTTTGCGTGTTTTACACCGTGGTGGTATTGTATGGCGTTTGTGTGTATTACACCGTGGGAGTATTGTATGGCGTTTGTGTGCTTTACACCGTGGTGGTATTGTTTGGCGTTTGTGTGTTTTACACCGTGGTGGTATTGTATGGCGTTTGTGTGTTTTACACCGTGGGGGTATTGTATGGCGTTTGTGTGTTTTACACCGTGGTGGTATTGTATGGTGTTTGTGTGTTTTACACCATGGAGGTATTGTATGGCGTTTGTGTGTTTTACACTGTGGTGGTATTGTATGGCGTTTGTGTGTTTTACACCGTGGTGGTATTGTATGGCGTTTGTGTGTTTTACACCGTGGTGGTATTGTATGGCGTTTGTGTGTTTTACACCGTGGGGGTATTGTATGGCGTTTGTGTGTTTTACACTGTGGTGGTATTGTATGGCGTTTGTGTGTTTTACACCGTGGTGGTATTGTATAGCGTTCATGTGTTTCACACCGTGGTGGTATTGTATGGCGTTTGTGTGTTTTACACCGTGGTGGTATTGTATGGTGTTTGTGTGTTTTACACCGTGGGGGTATTGTATGGCGTTTGTGTGTTTTACACCGTGGTGGTATTGTATGGCGTTTGTGTGTTTTACACCGTGGTGGTATTGTATGGCGTTTGTGTGTTTTACACCGTGGGGGTATTGTATGGTGTTTGTGTGTTTTACACCGTGGGAGTATTGTATGGTGTTTGTGTGTTTTACACCGTGGGGGTATTGTATGGCGTTTGTGTGTTTTACACCGTGGTGGTATTGTATGGCGTTTGTGTGTTTTACACCGTGGGGGTATTGTATGGCGTTTGTGTGTTTTACACCGTGGGGGTATTGTATGGTGTTTGTGTGTTTTACACCGTGGTGGTATTGTATGGCGTTTGTGTGTTTTACACCGTGGTGGTATTGTATGGCGTTTGTGTGTTTTACAACGTGGGGATATTTTATGGTGTCGTGTGTTGATTTGTGATTGAGTTGTGATTCACAGTTTATGTTCAGTATACTAAGTGTTGATTAACCGTTTGCCTTCGATGTTCTCTTAGTGTGTTTATTCCTTTCAACGAGTGCTTTAAAGTTTTAAAGCTTTTATTCGGTGTGTTTAGTCAATTCTTATTCACTGTTACTCTGGTGTTTCTTCTGGTGTATTTTGTGTCTAAGATCATTGCTTTGATTAACTGAATAATTGTGCTTGTCAACCTGTTCGTTTACCTTAGTTAATTATAGTTTAATTAATACGAAATTAATGGTGTTTGATATCATCCTTCTTCATTGTTTATGTTAACAATCATTTTGGAGTTATATACGTAGTCAGATTGTGTGTTGCCGGTGTTTGAATTATAATCTCTTGGGTTCAACACCGTAGGGCCGTGACAATATATATATATATATATATATATATATATATATATATATATATATACAGTATATATATTTATATATATATATATATATATATATATATATATATTCTGACATACGGAGCCCTGTATGTTAATTTAAGAGTTAGAATTAGAGTTGAAGGAGTGTCAAACTACCCAAGCGGCGAAGCAGACTAGCGAGCGAACCAGCGAGTGGGAAACCAGCTCGCCCGCATACCAGCAAACTAGCCTTCACACCTGCGTGCGTCATAGGGGACCCTGCAAACTACTTCGATGACCCAACGCTATGACGTATGATCGACGCCAGGAGCCCCAATTGGACCACACACCTGCTATGCAACTCGAGGAGCTATGATAGGGGCGCGCACAATCACTCGCCTCTTGATTCGTTCCTACACCATCATTGTTTAGTATATAAGACCCGAGTAGTGGGCATTCAAATCAGTCTCATTTGGAGTTGGGGAAGGTGAACTTGCAGCTGGAGGAAGACGGGGTGAAGTATTATAATGGGTTTGTGACTGTCAGTCAGATTATATAAGTGTGTGTTAAGTGTGTTCGGTGTAAACACTTACGTTATGTTGGTTAGTGAGATATGTGATTGGGAGTTAACGTTAACTCTACTATTATGTGCTTAACTATTTGATTGCGAATTAACGTTAACGCTACTATTTATGTACTTAACTATTTGATTGGGAATTAACGATAACGCTATTATTATGTACTTAACTATTTTAGTTGACTAACTTGTGGACTAAAGCAACTCTTTAAGTAATTGGGTTATGATGAAAGTAATACTATTGTTTTATATTAATACTTACGAGTTCTTTTCTTTTCTTTTAATTAAGCTTACATTGCTTAACGGTGCTTAGTACGGTGATGCTATTGTCTCATATTAGTAATATCGACTTAGACTAACATGGCTGTGTTAATATTACTTCTAGTGATTTCCTAAGCTGAAGAAAATTCTTTTTAGCTTCAAAATATTATTTTTGCTTTTCATATTATTTGAGTGAGACCTGAATCGAATCTATGAAGCGATCCTGTAACTTAATTTACTCATAATCAAACCTCAATGTTACGTGGTTAAGAAATACATTTAACTAATTATTAAATATATATCTAACTTTTTATGTGACTTTGATATTAATCCTGATGATAATAATAATATAATACTATTAACGTAAGACAAGAACCAAGAATAATTACATTAAATATAAATAAAAGGACATATAATAAAACTAGCTATTCATTTAAAAAAGGGTAAGAGACAGAAATATTCTTACCTCAATATTTATCTTTCAAGACTTTTTATAGAATTAATAGTCCTTCTTTAGATATAAATTATTCGGTTCATAACCATAGCCTACTAAGCTTCGGTTAAATAATAATTCTTTATAAATACTACATGACTTTAATTAGTTTCAGTATTTTTCATAATTAAAGAGTATCAGTCAATAAAGGATACCAAGTCCTAAGATCCAAAAGGAAAGGAAGCAACAACAGGAAATAATTTTATTAGATTTTACTTTTGTTTTGCCTTCAGCTGACTGATACCTTAATATATATCTCTGTGCTATCTAGATTCATCAAGTTAACCACTTGAGGATCAAGATACATAACAGAAGAGTGGCGACCTCGCCAGGATTCGTTGCATACAGTTTCACTCAATATTATTAACGTTTCACTGCTTAAAAACAAATATTAATCATGCCTAATCTAATTAGTGATGAAGATGCTAGAGTTTTCATAGAATCAGAACCCACAGCCCCTGGTATTGACCGTCTGTCAAAATCCGAACTGAAAGTGCTTGCCTCATATCTCCAATTAACTGTCTCAAACATGTCCAAAGTAGAGGTGGCTCAGACCATAAAAACCCACCTGTTCCCTGTAGAAGGCGAGGAGGGAGACGGAGCAGTTGGTGGGATCCCGAGTGAACCTAGCCAACTTGATGTACAATTGCCACCTTGTTTTACCGTTGATCAATTATTCGAACTAGAACAAGCCAGACTAAATATAGAACTAGCCAGAATAAAAGCAAATACCGAACAAGCCAACGCAAGTATAGAACTAGCCAGAATAAATAATATTACCGAAGAAGCCAGAATAAAAGCAAATACCGAAGAAGCCAGCATAAAAGCCAGAGCAACGACCGAACAATGTGAATATCAATATCGTATAGCTCAACTAAATGTCAATACAAATGTTCCCGAAATTGCTCCCCCTCTGGGATTGACTATGACTAGTGTCATTGCACCTTTCACTGAGGATAATGTGCAGGATTTCTTTGTTTTGTTTGAGGAAGTTGCTGGAGGTATGAAGTGGACAAGAGATCAATGGCCTTTTATGTTACAAACCGTTTTGACAGGGCAGGCTCGAGCCACGTATTTGTCAGAAGTAGCAGAAGTTAGGCAGGATTATGACAATCTCAAAGAAGCTATCCTAAAAACCTATCAATTGCAGCCTGAGGCTTACAGGCAATCTTTCCGGAAAAACCAGAAGAAAGTAGAAGAAACCCATAAGGTATTTGCCAGGACCATGACTAAAACTTTCAATCATTGGGTCAAGAGTAAGAGAGTAACAAGCTACAACGATCTGAAGGAGTTGGTCCTGTTAGAAAATTTCCTATGGAAAATTGATTCTTCTGTATCCTATCATTTAAAGGGGAAAAAGGTAGATTGTCTTGCCGACGCCGCTGACATGGCTGACACATACGTGCTCAACAACAAATTTCGTGGCAAGAAGCCCTACGATAATTCTAGTTCTAATTTTAAGTATCCCAATCACAAATCTGACAGACCCAGTCACAGGCCTATAACGTCTTCCCCAGCTAGCCAAAATAGAATTGTTCCCCCAACTAAAAATGCGACTCAGGGCAATGGTAACAGAGGTGGGCCCCAAACTAATAGTAATGCTCAAAGTGGGAACGTTCCCGTATCCCCTAAAGTATGTACTTTTTGTGGCATGAGAGGCCACCTAGCTTATCAGTGCTGGGCCAAGGAGAAAACCGAGAGATCGGGGCAGACAGTTGCCGCCGTATCTCAAATTCCATATGTGCATTTAATGCAGGGCTCCCGACAGAAGGAGTACCTAGCACCAAAAGTTCCTTTAATGCAGGACTCCCGACAGAAGGAGTACCTAGCACCAAAAGTTCCTTTAATACAGGACTCCCGACAGAAGGAGTACCTAGCAGCTAACGTAAATCATCTAGACAGGGGTGTAGTAGCATGTGTGGTGCAACCCACTAGGGTTAAGCCAATAATAATTTCACCATCAGTGCAGGACAGTTACCGTCCCTTTATTTCATCTGGCAACGTGAGATTAAATGGTTGTATGCATGAGGTAAAAATTCTGAGAGACACAGGTTCTACTAGCACCCTCATGGTGAATCCTTACACTGAGTGCCCACCTGGCGAACCCGTTGTAATGAGAGGTGCTGGAGGCCAATTTTATGCACACTTGGTAAAAGGCGAAATTGAATGTGAGTTACTACAGGGTGAGGCCACCATAGCTTTGTGTAGGTCCCAAGATATCCCTGTGCCTGGGGTAACACTCATTTTGGGGAATGATGTAGCAGGTGAGAAGGTCCGACCAGACCCCATTTTGTCACTTTCCCCTGTTAACGAGCCACTAACCGGTGAGCTCGAAAAGGAGATGCCAACTGTTTTCCCTGTGTGTGCTGTCACACGTTCAATGTCTCAAGTAGCAGTTCCCTCAGACAGAAATGTACCGAATGTAAGAGTTGATGAAAGGGATGATGAGAGTGTGAATGACGCTCCAACTGTGCCTGATGATGTGACTGAGGTGGATTTATCTGACACCTTTATGGCTCATCTTGACCCTAACGATGACCATGAAACCCCTCCAAATTGTCCTAGTGGCCTGGTAGAGCTACAGAGAGATGATAGTGAATGCAAGGAGTTAGCTGCCAGGTCCGTGAGTGAAGAGGAATGTGAGAAGGAGGGTGGTGAATGTTTCTACCTCAAAGGAGGAGTATTGTGGCGTAGATGGAGACAGCCACACAGACCAATCGATGACGGGGCTTGGGACGTCCATCAAGTAGTAGTCCCCAAACCTTGTCGTAGAGATATCATGGAAATGGCACATTGTATACCATTGGCAGGACACCTAGGTGTGAGAAAAACTCTAGACAGAATCAGAGCCCACTTTTACTGGCCAGGAATGCGTGCAGATGTAGTGGAGTTTTGTAGAGTGTGTCACACTTGCCAGATGACAGGAAAACCCAATCAGAAGGTGCCTGTACATCCTCTGGTGCCCTTGCCCGTTTTCGAGAATCCTTTTACTCGGGTGGTAGTGGACATTGTAGGCCCATTGCCTAAGACTTCCCAAGGTAACATTTATTTATTAACTATTATGGACATGGCAACTCGCTACCCAGAGGCTATACCCTTAAGGACTACCTCTGCTCCTACTGTCATCAAGGAACTGCTCAAATTCTTCACCAGAATGGGTTTCCCCCATGAGGTGCAAAGTGATCAAGGAACTAATTTTACCTCTAACATTTTTCAGCAGTCTCTGAAGGAGGTGGGTATCGAGCATGTTAAGTCTAGCACCTACCACCCAGAGAGTCAAGGGGTTCTCGAACGATATCATCAGACATTAAAGGGAATGTTACGTAAGTATTGTACAGAGACCGGAGTTGAGTGGGATAAGGGGGTACCTTTTCTTTTATTTGCTACTCGTGAGGTTCCAACTGAATCCCTGGGTTTTTCCCCTAATGAGCTAGTTTTCAGTCACCAGGTAAGAGGTCCTTTGCAACTATTGCAGGATAGCCTAGTTGGCCAGGAGGGGAACCAAAACCTCCTCAAGTATATTTCAGATTTCAAAACCCGGCTGAGATCCTCATGTGAGTTTGCAGC
Organism: Paralithodes platypus; assembly: GCA_032716605.1. Taxonomy (NCBI): domain Eukaryota; kingdom Metazoa; phylum Arthropoda; class Malacostraca; order Decapoda; family Lithodidae; genus Paralithodes; species Paralithodes platypus. Next base: position 41,480,431 of record CM064520.1, read on the forward strand.
TCAAAACTTGACAGTGGCTAAAAGCTCCATGAAGACCTGGTATGACAGAAAAGCCCGTGAGAGGGAGTTTCAGCCCGGTGATGAGGTTTTGGTCCTGCTCCCCCTTTTTGGCCAACCTTTATCTGCCAAGTTCAGGGGCCCATATAAGATCATTCGGAGGGTGAGCATTACCGATTATCTAGTAACTACCCCAGACAGGAGAAAGCCCACGCAAGTATTCCATATAAATATGTTGAAACCCTACCATAGGTCCCCTGATTCCTCTCCTCCAGATTCTCCCACTGTGGCAGTGAATGTCAGGACCTGTGGACAGCCTGGTGCGGACAAAGTCTTCAGTTCTCTTACTGACCCGCAACAGACTGTTCCAGAGCCTGAAGGTATCCATGCAGACTTTGACTTGTCATGTAGCCTATCCAACTTTCAGTATAATTCAATAGCTTGGGGGGAATTACCATCTAAACTATGTCATCTTCCCTCTGATCAAGCAAACCAACTAATCTCTGTTTTATCTCAGTCTCCCAGTGTGTTCCGTGATACTCCAGGGCTCACTTCTTTGGCCGTGCACGACATCGACGTAGGGGATGCAACTCCCATTAAACTATCCCCCTACCGTGTCTCACCACAACGCAGGAGTATACTGCAGGTCGAGCTTGACTTCATTTTTTCAAACCAGCTGATCACAAGGGCCTTAAGCCAGTGGAGTAGTCCGGTCATACTTGTGCCAAAGCCAGACGGGAGCCATAGGTTATGTATGGACTATAGGCAAGTTAATGCTGTCACAAAGAACGATACCTACCCACTGCCACGGATCAAAGGTTGCATTTACCAGGATGGCCTCATACAGCAGTAAGTTTAACTTAATGAGAGGATTTTGGCAATTAGCTCTCCCTTGTAGCGAGGGTAAATATCATGCTTTAGTAGTGCGCTGTCAAGCCTTCAGCTGTGAGATGCCTTGCAGTTCGAATAGCGCTCCAGCTACGTTCCGGCTATGTTCTGATGTGGTACCTGGAGACGTTGCCTACTTTGGGTGATATCCTTATTATATCCTCATTATAATCTTGCTGTTGCCAATCTGGTGGTGAATCTATTTATGTATTATGTTTAATATTATGTACTATACTCCTTAAACTCTTTTCTAGGGGGGAGGTCTGACATACGGAGCCCTGTATGTTAATTTAAGAGTTAGAATTAGAGTTGAAGGAGTGTCAAACTACCCAAGCGGCGAAGCAAACTAGCGAGCAAAGTAGCGAGTGGGAAACCAGCTCGCCCGCATACCAGCAAACTAGCCTTCACACCTGCGTGCGTCATAGGGGACCCTGCAAACTACTTCGATGACCCGACGCTATGACGTATGATCGACACCAGGAGCCCCCATTGGACCACACACCTGCTATGCAACTCGAGGAGCTATGATAGGGGCGCGCACCATCACTCGCCTCCTGATTCGTTCCTACACCATCATTGTTTAGTATATAAGACCCGAGTAGTGGGCATTCAAATCAGTCTCATTTGGAGTTGGGGAAGGTGAACTTACAGCTGGAGGAAGACGGGGTGAAGTATTATAATGGGTTTGTGACTGTCAGTCAGATTATATAAGTGTGTGTTAAGTGTGTTAGGTGTAAACACTTACGTTATGTTGGTTAGTGAGATATGTGATTGGGAATTAACGTTAACTCTACTATTATGTGCTTAACTATTTGATTGCGAATTAACGTTAACGCTACTATTTATGTACTTAACTATTTGATTGGGAATTAACGTTAATGCTATTATTATGTACTTAACTATTTTAGTTGACTAACTTGTGGACTAAAGCAACTCTTTAAGTAATTGGATTATGATGAAAGTAATACTATTGTTTTATACTAATACTTACGAGTTCTTTCATTTTCTTTTAATTAAGCTTACATTGCTTAACGGTGCTTAGTACGGTGATGCTATTGTCTCATATTAGTAATATCGCCTTAGACTAACATGGCTGTGTTAATATTACTTCTAGTGATTTCCTAAGCTGAAGAAATTTTGTTTAGCTTCAAAATATTATTTTTGCTTTTCATATTATTTGAGTGAGACCTGAATCGAATCTATGAAGCGATCTATCTATCTATCTATTGCCTGACGCCGTGATCCCCGAAGGGGTGGCCACGAACGAACCGCCCCCATGCACCTCTGTCCCCAGTCAGTCGACGCCCCTCCCCCCAACCAGCACCGCCTTCGTTCATGTATTTCCTCACTCCATCCTTCCACCTCATATTCGGTCTACCTCTCCCCCTCTGTCCCTCCACCTCGCTCTCGTACACCCTCTTAGTCATTCTCTCGCTTTCCATACGTTCCATATGGCCGAACCATCTCAAGTTGTTCCTTTTCACACTTTCCAGCACATCTACCTCCACACCACACCTCCTTCTTACTTCCTCATTAGTCTGTCTATCCCTCCATGTAACTCCGCACGCACTCCTTAAGTAATTCATTTCCACTGCTCTCACTCTTGGTCTGAGTCTCTCAACCAACGTCCATGCTTCGCTTCCGTAAGTCAGTGTCGGGATTACCACACTGTCATGCAAGGACTTCTTCACTTCCATACTGACCACCCTATTTCTTGTTACTGCTTTTAGCATTTCTACAACCCTCTTCCCCTGTTGTACCCTCTCCCGCACCTCTTCATCCATAGTCCCATCTTTACTCAACACACTGCCCAGATACTTAAAAGAGTTGACGATCTCCATAGCCTGACCGTTCAGCTTCACCTCACACTCTGTGACTTCACCCCTTTCGAAGACCATAACCTTGCTCTTCCCCGTATTTACCTTCAAATTCCGTTTTTTCGCACACTGTTCCAAACTCATTTACCAGACCCTGCAACTCCCATTCATTATCACTCATCAGAACTGTATCATCCGCAAACAGCAGTATAGGTAGCTTCCACTCAATTCCCTCCCTTTTCAGCGATACACCAACATCCACTGCTCTTGATAGTATTTCTTTCATAACTCCATCCATATATACAGTAAACACGGGGACATCACACACCCCTGTTTCAAACCAACATTCAGGTCAAAGAACTCGCTCTGCTCACTCTCCACACGTACTGCCGCCTTTGCACCCTCATACATGCTCTTCACTGCTTTCAGCAACTTGCCCTCTACTCCGTATATTCTAAGTACTTTCCACAAACCTTCTCTATCCACTCTGTCATAGGCCTTCTCCAAGTCCATAAAGGCAACATACACCTTTTGTTTCTTCTCCAGATACTTCTCCACAACACAATTCAGGGTAAAAATCTGATCTACACATCCTCTTCCCTTCCTAAAACCTCCCTGCTCGTCGCCTATCCATTTCTCCGTTCTCACTCTCACTCTCTCAATCACTACCCTACTGTATACCTTCCCTACTACGCTTAGAAGACATATTCCTCGGTGGTTACCACACACTCCTCTTTCCCCTTTGCCCTTATATAGGGGGACTATTATGCCAGTCTTCCAGTCATCGGGTGCACTCCCCTTCTCCCATGCTAGTTTGCACATTTTCCATACCCATTCTATCACTATCTCACCACCATACCTCAACATTTCCCCACACACTCCATCTGTTCCTGATGCTTTCCCCAACTTCACTCTTTTCATGGCTTCCCACACTTCTGACCTCCTTATCCCCACCTCCTCCTCCACTACTTCTCTTCTTCTCCCTCCCATACCATATCCAGCTATGTTTGCTGGCTCTTCATTCCTTTCATTTAGCAACTCACTGAAGTACTCCCTCCATCTTTTGACTCTGTCTTGCTTCTCGGCTAGCATTCTCCCATTCTTATCTTTCACACCCTTACTGTTTCCCTTGCTACCTTCCCTAACTTTCTTGACTTCTTTCCAGAACAGTTTCTTACTCTCCCTCCATTTTACACTCAGATTCCTTCCAAATTCCTCATCTACTCTTCTCTTACTTAATTTCTAACTTAATTTACTCATAATCAAACCTCAATGTTACGTGGTTAAGAAATACATTTAACTAATTATTAAATATATATCTAACTTTTTATGTGACTTTGATATTAATCCTGATGATAATAATAATATAATACTATTAACGTAAGACAAGAACCAAGAATAATTACATTACATATAAATAAAAGGACATATAATAAAACTAGCCATTCATTTCAAAAAGGGTAAGAGACAGAAATATTCTTACCTCAATATTTATCTTTCAAGACTTTTTATAGAATTAATAGTCCTTCTTTAGATTTACATTATTCGGTTCATAACCATAGCCTACTAAGCTTCGGTTAAATAATAATTCTTTATAAATACTACATGACTTTAATTAGTTTCAGTATTTTTCATAATTAAAGAGTATCAGTCAATAAAGGCTACCAAGTCCTAAGATCCAAAAGGAAAGGAAGCAACAACAGGAAATAATTTTATTAGATTTTACTTTTGTTTTGCCTTCAGCTGACTGATACCTTAATATATATCTCTGTGCTATCTAGATTCATCAAGTTAACCACTTGAGGATCAAGATACGTAACTATATATATATATATATATATATATATCAATTAGCATAATAATAAATAATAATACCGGTAATGATAATAATAATAATGATAATACCAGTACTAATAATTAAAAGACAACTTTCAACAACTCCTTGTTCAACTATACATAACCTTTTCTTCAACACACACACACACACAAGAAATCGGTAATTCCTGTTTGCTGTGACTGACCCGCTGACAGATTTTTGTTGCAAGGACATGCATTGACCCTTCACTTTACAGCACAACTTAAGGCATGTAGCTACGATGTTACGCCCTTGCATGACAGTCCGACCTGCAATATTTTTACCTTTGGTGTTTGGATGTCACCGATGGCAACGTGAGGGTGGCGCAAGGTCCCAAGCCCTAACCTGAATATAATCGTAACAAATCATGTATGTATATGCATGCATATACTTAGTCACATACACCATAGTTGGGAATGGCCGACTCAAGATAGAGCCCGAACAGAAACAACATGAAAAGTTCCAATTCATAGGGTCTGGACCACTTTTGCGTTCAGTCAACCCTTTCTCTTTCTCGCCTAATAGGTCATAAGTATTACAAGGGGAGGAGGATTACTAGCCCCCTGCCCCGTCAAATCATAGCCAGAATATAATGCGTCCTAAACTACTGAGGGGGAAATTCTGTCTGTTTCTTCTCCTGTATTGCTTTTCCTACTTTGGTGGCGGGGGCTAGGAATCCTCCACCCCTTGTAAAATTCACCTACTAGACGATACATAGAAAGGAGCGAGGGAACGCGAAATTGGTCCCCAACCCTAACAATTGGAACTGTAAAAGTTGTTTTTGTTCGTTCTCTGTCTCGAGTCGGCCACCCCCAGGTTTGAGGAATGTGCCTGAGTATAATTATACAGTACATACATAGGCCTACATGTATTTATAAAAAAGAAAATAAATAATATATATAATATATATATATATATATATATAGAGTATATATATATATATATATATATATATATATACAGTATATATATATATATATATATATATATATATTGCCTGACGCTGTGATCCCCGAAGGGGTGGCCACGAACGAACCGCCCCCATGCACTTCTATCCCCAGTCAGTCGATGCCCCTCCTCCCAACCAGCACCACCTTCATTCATATACTTCCTCACTCCATCCTTCCACCTCTCCCTCGGTGCACCTCTCCCTCTCTGTCCTTCCACCTCGCTCGTTTAACCATCCTGTAGTTTAGTAAGTAACACTGCACGATATTTCGCTGTGTATTGACTGATAAACTGTGTGTTTATCACAAGACTCCTGCTCGGACAGGGCGCCACTAGCGCCATCTGTTGTTTTGTTTTGTTTGTAAACAAACGCTCTCTTCTTAGTTGATATATAATCGTAGCCCCTAATTTTACCCATTACCTACTGTAGTAAGTATCAATTTAACTGCCTTGTATGTAAGTAAAGCTTTGCATATTAATTTGCTAATAAACAATATTGTGTACTAACTAACCTGCCTACAGGAACGAACGCCGACGCCATTTTGTAAACAAACTTTTTTGGGGGATTATACATATTAAATTCCAGCCAATTTTGTAGTAAATTTAAGTGCATTTATTTATCTTTTCCCCCTAGATATATTCTTGACTTTTTCTCCTCAGAGTGATTTTACTTTAAGCTAAGGGTGGTATTTGTACAAACTAACCTAGCCTAACCCAACCTGCCAAGCTTTTAACCTAATCCAAACCTAGCCTAGCCTATAGCCAGCCAATCTGTTGTTCTTATTAACTCTAGTAGATATTGTATTTAGTATCCTACTGTAGCTATATATATCTGTAATTTTAGTTGTTGCTTGCACAATCTTGTAGTAACCTTTGACTGATACATTTTGTTTTGTTTTATCTAAAAAGAGTAGGCTACTGCTTTACTAGGCTACAGTGACACCAGGGCCATCTGTTGATATAGTATATTAACCCCTTGTGTGCGGTCACACTTTATTTTTATATAATCTCTATTTGGTGAATTGTATATTTAGTTACATATTCTGTTATATATATATTTGTTTAAGGTTAGGTTATCACACCTGGTAGCCTATTTCTGCGTATTTCAATTTTATTATTTTCGGTTAGGCTATTCAACGCTGGTAGCCTATTGGTGCATATTTAAATTTAAAAAAAACTTTTGGTTAGGCTATCGCCCCTGGAAGCCTAATTCTGCATATCTCAAATTTTTTGTTTTCGGTTAGGCTATCACCCCTGATAACCTATTGTTGTGTATATCAACATTGTTTTCGGTTGAAGTGATTGAAGTGTTTCTAAAGTGAGTGAAGTGTTTTAAAGTGAGTTAAGTATTTTAAAGTGAGTTAAGTGTTTTAAAGTGAGTGAAGTGATCTAAAGAAACTGACTGTTACCATGCCTCGCACTTGTACGAACTGCGCCAGTAGGTTTGGTGAGTCCATATTTGTTACTGTCGATCTTCAAGTCTGCCGTCTCTGCCAGCAACAAGAGAATTTGACAGTGAAATTAGATGAAGCCTACAACAAGATCAACGTCCTCACCATGAAGCTGGAATCACTCCAAGAGTTTGTAACACTCAACGTTGGAGTACCACAAACTTCAATTGTCACCGCAACTCCAGCAGCCACCAACGCCCCAACGTCAACTGCCAACAATTCAACGCCTGCAGTAGCCATTTCATCTGATGGTTCCGATACTCAAGAAACAAATAGTAACTCTCTTCCCCCTCAAGACAACTTCCGTGTTGTGAGGAACAACGTTTGCCCAAAGACCAGGAAACCCATACCGATTACCGAGTGTCAAAACCGCTTCCAGATACTCGCAGACTCAGATGACGAAGCGGAAATAGAAGAAGTCCGGCTCGTGGGAGACTCGATGATACGTGGCCAGCTCACAGAGTTTTGCGCCAGAGCACCTAAGACCAGGAAACGTTTTTGTATCCCTGGTGGTAGTGTGGACGACGTAGTTGCTGCAGTTGACGAAGTATCTAAGCTGGCCCCTGCTAATACAATGTACGTCATCCACGTTGGATCCAACGATGTACAGCGAACCCGGTCGGAAGATTTGCTTTTAAAGTACCAGCAGCTGATCAAGTCGTTTAAGGAGAAGTCATCAAGGATCATCGTCTCAGGAATCGTCCCCCGGCTTGGTGTAGAGAGCCGATTTTACAACATAGCCAGCAGCACAAATCGTTGTCTAGCAAACCTCTGCAGGAAGGAAAACGTGGGATTCGTCGACACCTGGGACAATTTCTACTACGATGACTATTTGTTTTCGGACGATGGAGTTCATCTGAACCAGGTGGGAGCAGCACGTTTTGGGCGTCTTCTCAACGATGCGGTGAAGGATTTTCGGAGAAGAAATCGACTCGGCACAGGACAACCAGGAAGGAGGACCGAAGACAGCGAGGGCGGCAACCTGCGAAGGAATTAAATGCTAATCTGTCAAGAACCCCGAATTTGGATAAAGCTCCACCAACACGACCCAAATTCAAAACCGCCAGGGATAACGACCGAGGACCGATGTCAGCCATGAATGTAAATGTAGATTCGATCAGAACCAAAAATTTGATTAAAGAACGTTCTGTGAGTTCTAAAACCGCAACTTTAAAGGTTTTCTATGCAAACGCTCGTAGCATACGCAATAAATTTTCAGATTTAGAGGAACTAGTGTTTACTGAAAATTATGATGTGATTGGTATAACAGAATCTTGGCTCAATACAGTAGATAGAGACTTTTTAGCAGAGTATTCACTTCCCGGTTATGTAATGTTTGAGAAAAGCCTAATAAATAAAAATGGAGGTGGCGTTTTATTTTATATCAAAGAAAGTCTTAACCCGACCCTCTTGTCAAAACCTCAAATTGTGAACGTCGACACATCTTTTGTGCTAATAAAGAATAATAAAGGTACAAAAATAATACTTGCATTAATATACAGACCTCCAGCTCAATCAGTGCAAACTGACTGAGAAATGTATGAACAAATTGCAGATGTAAGTAACTCACAAGATACCGTATTTTTTGGCGACTTTAATTTACCTGTGACCAAGTGGGGCGATACTCTTACTTCACACTCCGGACATGATTTGTATACGAACTTGCAAGAGAGTTCGCTTTATCAATTTGTTCGAACACCGACCCGTGGTAATAACGTTCTTGACATTGTACTTGCAACAAAAGAAGAATTAATAGAGAATTTGAATGTTGGTGATGAATTCAGTAACAGCGACCATCGTACGATAACTTTCACTTTAAACTTTACTAGTAACGAACCAAATAGTAGCATCGAAAAAGTCCCTAATTTCAAGAAAGCAAACTTTCATAAACTTAGAGCTATGTTTAAAGAAACTGACTGGAGCTTTTTAATTAACAATAACGACATAAATACATCTTGGAAGTTATTCGAAACCACTTACCTAAAAGCAGTGCAAGACTGCATACCATCGAAAATACGGCGTCCAGGCCATAATAATAAGCCCAAATGGGCTTCAAACTGCCTGCTTGCTAAAAAATTTGCTAATGATAGATTAAAATCCTCACAAAATGACGAAGAACGGGTGAAATTTGTAGAGCTACGACGCAAAGCCAAAAAGTTAATTAAGCAAAGTAAAAAGACCCTAGAGTTACATATTGCGAATCAAAGTAAAACAAACCCGAAAGAATTCTATAGTTATATCAGAAAGAAAAAAGTAGTTACTTCAACTGTTGGACCGTTAGTCGATGAAAATGGAGAATACACCAAAGACGAAGTACAAATGAGTAATGCCCTCAATACCTTCTTTGCATCAGTTTTTACAACAGAAGACCTCAGTGATATCCCTACACCATCGCCGATTCAGATTGATAATTCAGATGTTCTAAGCAATATCACCGTTACAGAGAGAGAAGTATTGAATTGTTTAGATAAACTCAAGGTAAATAAAACGCCTGGACCTGATACAGTCTCGCCTAGAGTTCTAAAGGAAGCTAAGGATGAGCTCTCCAAACCACTGACATTACTATTCAATAAATCCTTGCAGTCTGGAACTATGCCTGATCAGTGGAAGATAGCCAACGTAACACCGATATTAAAAAAAGGCAGCAAATCCCTACCCCGTAACTATCGTCCAATTAGCTTAACCTCAGTTGTATGTAAAATGCTAGAAACGGTCATAAGAGACAGACTCGTAAATCACTTAGACGAAAATAACATACTTAAAGATACTCAACACGGCTTTCGTAAAAAACGTTCCTGTTTAACAAACCTCTTAGACTTCTTCCACGATATCCTCAACCTCTACGATGAGAGTAAAGCTGTAGATATTATATACCTTGATTTTCAAAAGGCCTTTAACAAAGTTCCCCACAAACGTTTACTGCTAAAACTAAAAGCGCATGGAATACAAGACGGTGTGTTGAAATGGATAGAAAATTGGCTCAGCGACAGAAAACAAAGAGTAGTCATAAACAGTAAGGCATCTAAATGGAGCAATGTAAGTAGCGGGGTACCCCAGGGATCGGTACTAGGACCAATTCTCTTTCTAATTTACATCAACGACATAGATGAGGGTCTCACCTGTACAATCTCAAAATTTGCTGACGATACAAAAATTGCAAATAGCGTACTCTCAAAAGATCAAGTTGACGATATGCAACACAATCTAGATAAATTGTCACATTGGGCCCAAATTTGGCAAATGAGTTTCAATGCGGATAAATGTAAAGTACTACATATCGGATACCTAAATGAGAAAGCAAACTATTCGATGAATGGCACTCAGCTTAAGAATGTAAACAGAGAAACCGATCTGGGAGTAACAATATCGAGTAACCTAAAACCGAGTCAACAATGTTCAGAAGTTGTTAAGAAGGCAAACAAAATAATTGGCTTATAGGCAGATCATTTGAGCATAAATCCAAAGACGTAATCCTAACCCTTTACAATTCCTTAGTCCGCCCTCTTCTGGAATACTGCGTTCAATGCTGGTGCCCTTATTACCAAAAAGACATAAACAAGCTAGAACGAGTTCAACGTAGAGTTACCAAAATGATACCTAGCCTAAAGAACAAACCATACGAAAAGCGTGTTAGAGAATTAAATATATTTCCTTTAACCCAGCGCAGATTAAGAGGTGACTTAATTCAAGTGTTCAAAATCATCAAAGGCATCGACAATATGAACTGTAGTAAGTACTTCACTATCGACCAATCTAATTACACGCGGGGAAACGGTTGCAAAATTATTGGTAAATCTTTTAACTCACACGAATCTAAGAATTTCTTCTTCAATCGAGTTGTCAACTTGTGGAATGGGCTTCCCCGAGATGTTATAGACTGCAGCACCGTTGATTCATTTAAATTCCGCCTAGACAAATATCTCGCATCAAACCCGCGACTGACTGCGTTTGTAAATGAATAACTTTATTTTATCCTCCCCTCAGTTACTAACCCATATGTCCCCTACTAACTTCCTAGTTCTGCCACGTTAGTGGCAGGGCAGTAGTTCCCTTTCCAATGTTCCCTTACCCACTCTAAACCACTGTTTGGACACTTGATCCTCAGTGTTTTGGAGGACAAGCAGCCTAGAAGGGTCACTAGATCTTTTTTTTTTTTTTTTTTTTTTCTATATTCCAACTACTCCCTCTCGGGCATAGGCTGAGAGCCTGTACATTCCACCGCTCAACACGGTGAAGCCCGTGAGGTCTTGTTCCAGTCTGGGGAGTGAGACATGTGAAGCATCCATCATGGCTCGAAGGAGCTCCATCTCTGAAGCGGCTGGTTGCTTCGCTCAAGTGCTTCACCGTCTCACCCTCCAGACTCAGACCCTCACTCTCAGAACGCCACCTATTGAGCAGTGAACTCACTAGGCATTGTCCCCCTCTAACATATTTTGAATATGGGAATATTCATACAGTGTTATTTAATCAGGGAACAATGAGGGTATTTTTTTGGCATTTCGGTGGGCTTTGTGGTAATGCACTGATACTAGGTACAGCACAAATTCAATCACAATAATATCTTCCCATTGAAATATCGGGATTTGAACCCGGGTCCATTGGATTACCAATCCAGTGGCATGACCACTCCACCACACCTCCCCTAAATCTGTTGTTGCTTGATTTCCTTTGTACTCCTTTGTACTCCTTTGTACTACTCTTGTACACTCTCCTAGTCAATCTCTCTCTTTCCATACGTTCCATATGGCCGAACCATCTCAAGTTGTTCCTTTTCACACTTTCCAGCACATCTACCACCACACCACACCTCCTTTTTACTTCCTCATTCATCTGTCTATCCCTCCATGTAACTCCGCACGCACTTCTCAAGTGACTCATTTCCACCGCTCTCACTCTTGGTCTGAGTCTCTTCCTGATCGTCCATGCTTCGCTTCCGTAAGTTAGTGTTGGGATTACCACTGTCATGCAAGGACTTTTTCACTTCCATACTGACCACTCTATTTCTTGTTACTGCTTTCAACGTTCCTACAACCCTCTTCCCCTGTTGTACCCTCTCCCGCACTTCTTCATCCATAGTCCCATCTTTACTCAACACACTGCCCAGATACTTAAAAGAGCTGACAATCTCCATAGCCTGACCATTCAACTTCACCTCACACTCTGTGACTTCACCCCTTTCGAATACCATAACCTTGCTCTTCCCCGCATTTACCTACAAATTCCGTTTTTCGCACACTGTTCCAAACTCATTTACCAGACCCTGCAACTCCCATTCATTATTGCTCATCAGAACTGTAACATCCGCAAACAGCAGTATAGGCAGCTTCCATTTCAGCGATACACCAACATCCACTGCTCTTCCTAGTATTTCTTTCATGACTCCATCCATATATACAGTAAACAACCACGGGGACATCACACACCCCTGTTTCAACCCAACACTCAGGTCAAATAACTCGCTCTGCTCATTCTCCACACGTACTGCCGCCTTTGCACCCTCATACATGCTCTTCACTGCTCTCAGCAACTTGAAACTACTCCGTATATTCTAAGTACTTTCCACATGCCTTCTCTATCTACTCTGTCATAGGCCTTCTCCAAGTCCATAAAGGCAACATACACCTTTTGTTTCTTCTCCAGATATTTCTCCACTACACAATTCAGGGTAAAAATCTGATCTACACATCCTCTTCCCTTCCTAATACTTCCCTGCTCGTCGCCTATCCATTTCTCCATTCTCACTCTCACTATAATATATATATATATATATACTGTATATGTTAGTAAAGCCAGGTAATACATTTTCTTTAATGCATACAAGGTTAAAGGAAGTAGCAGTATCAGCGTTCAATATTTTATCATTCAGCGTTTCAATGGTTCTGATTAATTTTCGTTGGGGTTCAGTCAGCAGGTAGAGGAGGTTAGCAAAATGCATGTTGATTCGACGTTTTGCTAGACATCTAGCATTTTCAAGAGAATGATTAACATGTTCAAAATTACGGGTATATACTGTATACAGAAGTGTGGATCGGGGGGCGAGGAGAGGGCGGGGCTACTGTCTCCCATTGGTTGAGGGTAGCCTGCGCACGAGTCGGGCACTGCTTCTGGTGAGTGGTTGGCTAGGGGTGGGTGAAGTCATCGGTGATTGGCTGTTAGACATCCCGAGAGTAGAAACTTGCGTACCTAGATGCATAGAAGCAGGAAATGTTGAAGGGAGGTGGGAGGCGGGCGAGGTCATCGCTGATTGGCTGCTAGACATCCTGCGGGTAGTAGCTTGCATTACTGGATGCATGTCAGCAGGGGGTGATGAAGGAGGCGAGGGCCGTGGTGGGGTAGTGCCGTTTGGCTGACGGTAATATTTGTAAGTCAAGTGTCTGGTTGTTTAGGCTGACGTTTAAGGCTTGAATATTGAGGGCTTCAAGAATATCAGCGATGACCTCGCCCGCCTCCCACCTCCCTTCAACATTTCCTGCTTCTACACATCTAGGTACGCAAGTTTCTACTCTCGGGATGTCTAACAGCCAATCACCGATGACTTCACCCACCCCTAGCCAACCACTCACCAGAAGCAGTGCCCAACTCGCGCGCAGGCTACCAACAACCAATGGGAGACAGTAGCCCCGCCCTCTCCTCGCCCCCTGATCCACACTTCTGTATATATACCCGTAATTTTGAACATGATTCATCTGTGACGTTTTTTAACAAGATCCCGACGTTATGAGGCAAACATATTCTCATATAAATCAAGAAGACTTGGAACGGACTCTCACAGATGAAGGAAAAAACAAACTGGAAGCAAGACTCAAAAGATCAGATATAGACATCCCTAAGTTAAAATCATTCTTGTCTGCACTTTAGTAACTTAAGTACAACAATAAAGCATGAATAAAAGTTTTTAAAAAAATGACAAGACAAACAAAATAAAATAATAAACATCCCTCAAGAACAGCAAGGTAGACGGCCCACTAACTTTTCTCTTCCACTGTATTTCATCTTTCCTACTTTCTCTTCCCTCCACCCACTCTGAGGTGCCTCTCTTCCCCCCCCCCCCCCCTACCTTAAAAAAAAAAAAAAAAAAAAAAAAAAAAAATCATTCTCTTGAAAATGCTAGATGTCTAGCGAAACGTCGAATCAACATGCATTTTGCTAACCTCCTCTACCTGCTGACTGAACCCCAACGAAAATTAATCAGAATCATTGAAACGCTGAATAATAAAATATTGAACGCTGATACTGCTACTTCCTTTAACCTTGTATGCATTAAATAATATATACATATATATATATATATATATATATATATATATATATATATATATATATATATATATATACTACCTATAAGTTATTTGTGCTTGTTGTTTTTGACCCGGCGACAAGTTCCAAGCAGCCAACATAGACTCTATGGCCCTTTACCGCACAATTGGAGGTAGGAGAAAGCGATATTAGGTAAAGAAGTGGACAGTATCTCTATCACTGCCGATCCCGCAACGCTCTTCACGTTACACCATACCAGAGCCGTTCTCCCCGCAACTCCTTCCTGTTGGTCCGTGCTTGGGTCCTTTCGTCTTCGCCTGTATAGTCTTCTGCGTCGGGATATTTGTTTACACTTTATAACCCCTTCACTCCCATGACGCCTTTTTACCTGTGGTTCTGGCTAAAATTAAACGATTTTATGCAGTTTAAGAAGGACCTATGTTACCAAGAGGATTGTATTTACCAATTTGAGTCTTAGAGGTAGATAAATAGACTGAATAAAATCTCGTCTAATGGTAACCAGAATATGATAGAAATTACGAAGGGGCTAAGTGAAGGTTTTTAGTTTGCTACCTAGACCTCCATCAAGCTAAAAAAAAAAAAAAAAAAAAAAAAAAAAAAATCTTCGACCGAAGGCCGGTTTCTATTATTTGCAGGCTCGCAAGCGCCCGCAAGGACAACATCGATACCTAAATAGCAAGAAAGGTCTTAAAATTTACAAAGTAATGAGACGAAAGGTCTTAATATCGCCAAAGTAATGAGGTAAACATCGTAAAATCTAAAAAATAATGGGGCTAAACATGAGGGAGAAGGGGATCCACAAAAAAAATCCCCCTTAAGTCAGTTAGTTTTGGTTCAGCTATAAATCATGATCCACATCATCTCACAACTCCAAACAAGCATGAGCGATGGAACTGGCGAATCTACCACTTGGGAGGAGTCAATCCGTAAATAGATGTGGATATACAATATATATAGTATAGCCCATTTGCTCCAGCCATTCCCTAGTTACAAGAGGCCCAGGACCAAGTAAGTTTTAAAATTCGTCATAAAAATAAAGGATAACAAAAATTAAATAAAAAATATGAATTAAACAAATATATAAATAAATACAAAAATATATAAATAAACAAAATTATAAATAAATAAATAAATAAATACATACACAAATTAATTAATTAATTAATAAAACAAAAAAAATATATATACCTGTTTATATATATATATATAAATATATATACCTGTTTATATATATATATATATAAATATATATACCTGTTTATATATATATATATAAATATATATACCTGTTTATATATATATATATATATATATATATATATATATATATATATATATATATATATATATATATATATATATTCTCTTTTAAACAGACGAGGTTAAAGGCAACAACAGTTTCAGCATTCAGTATTTTATTGTTACAGCTTTCAATAGTTCTAACAATTTTCCTCTGGGGTTCAGAGATGAGGTACAACAGGTTAGCAAAATTCATGGTGGATCCAACGTTTCACAAGTAAACATCTTGCATCTTCAGGGAATGGGCAGGTAATGATTAGAATAAGGACAAAGCAACATATTTATACAAATTCGAGGATCAAGAATAGGTAGGTGGGCGGAGCTACTGGGGTGTGGGGTGGCTGTTCATTGGTGGAAGGCAGTCTATTCGCGAGACGGGCACTAAATCTTATCGGTGGTTGGTTGTTGGCTGTGGGTGGCTGTGATTGGTTGGTGTTGTCAGTTGTGTGCTGGGCGCGGAAAGGTAAGGGAGGGGGGCACAGGGCGAGAGGAACGAGGGCAGTATGCCTGTAGCGCTTGCCTGAAGGAAGAATTTGAAGGTCTTGTGTTTGGTTGTTGATGCTGGGGTTGAGCGTTTGGATATATAGAGCTTCTAAAATAGTTAGTCTTCTGGGGTCTGATTCTTTGTCGAGTATGGTAGTTTGTTTGTCTAGGTCGGCGCGAGTTAGGGCAAGATGGTGGGGGGCTTGATAGTGATCTTTTATAGCGCCAGATTGAAGGTGGAGGGTTAGTCGACGGGAAAGGCGAGTCTGTGTCATTCCAACATAGGATAGGGGTCCACAGTCCCCAGAGGTGCAAATATGCTGGTATATCACATGATCGTCTTTCGGTTGGTTGGTGGAAATGGGGCGGTTACGGAGGACAAGGTTGGAGGTCTTAGGAGATTTGTAGTAAATAATGAGTTTTATTTTATTGTCAGGGTTGGTGGGGAGGACGTTTTTGTGAATTATTTCTTTCATAATGGATTCGTCTGTTGTGTGGTCGGAAGATATGTAGTTTCTGTAGAAAAATGTAATGTCATTGGCCGGGTTGGTGCTAGGGGGGTCTTGTTTGTACCATTTTTCTAGGTGGTGGTTGATGGCATTGGTGACGTCAGTGTTGGAATACCCATTGTTGACTAGGACCTGGGTGAGCCTTTCCAATTCATTGTGTGTGTCATTCCAGGTGGTGCAATGGGTGAGGGCTCTCCTGACATAGGCGGCGATGGTGGACTGATGGTATCGTTTAGGGCATTCACTTTCCCCATTAAGACATTGGCCATTGTTAGTAGGTTTGGTGTACACTGTAGTTTTGAAGCCGTGGTCGTGGAGGGAGACAAGGAGGTCGAGGAAGGGTAGATGACCATCGGTGGTTTCTTCGTATGTGAAGTTGAGTCCGGAGGCGGCCATGAAGCGCTGCTGGAGGTCCCTGAGTTCGTCCAGGTCCTTCACCCGCACGAAGATATTATCGATGTACCTGCAGTAGACAGTGGGCCGGTGGGCAGCCAGGAGTTCCTCTTCGATAGTTCCCATGAAGAAATTGGCGAACAGGACCCCCAGGGGGCTTCCCATCGCTACACCGTCGATTTGCTGGTACATATTCCCGCGGGGGCAGAGGAAAGGGGACTCCTTGGTACATAGTTCCAAGAGCGTCTTCAGGGCCTTCTCCTGGATGTCCAGGGGGGCGTATTAGGGCAGTGGTAAACTCGACGTAGGATAAAATCTATTGTCTTGTCAACGGGCACGTTGGTAAACAAACTCTCTACGTCGAGGGAGGCGATGATGTGGTCGTTAGCAGGGGGGGCATCTCGTAGAATTTCTAGGAAGTCATAAGCAGAGTTGAGGTTGTATTGCCGAGGAACAAAAGGGGTGAGGAGTTTGTTCAGGGCCTTGGCGGTCTGGTAGGTAGCAGTAGGGATCTGTGATATGATGGGGTGGAGGGGATTCCCGGGTTTGTGGGGTTTTATAGTACCGTAAGCATAACCTGGGGTGAATTCGCCGATGAGTTTCTTCAGGTGTACGCCATCGGCTTTGGCGTTGATAGCAGTGATGGTGGTGTTGGCTTTCCTTTTTATTTCGTCAGTAGGATTGCGAGTGATCCTTTTGAATTTGTTTTTATCACTAAGAATGTCGTCCATTTTCCGTAGGTATTCTTCTTTTCCGTGTATCACAAGGCAGGAGGCCTTATCAGCTCGTCGGATGATGATGTTGGGGTTCTCTTTAAGTTGTTTAGCGGCTTTGAAGTGGTGTGTGTTGAGGAGCTTGCTTTGGTGGGATCCCCTGGTTTTGGCGGCTTCTGCTAGTAGGGTGGGTTGTAGGGCTGGGGTGGTGGTGATCTTGCCGTCTTTCTGGGATCGTAGGATGTCATTATTTACTACAAATCTCCTAAGACCTCCAACCTTGTCCTCCGTAACCGCCCCATTTCCACCAACCAACCGAAAGACGATCATGTGATATACCAGCATATTTGCACCTCTGGGGACTGTGGACCCCTATCCTATGTTGGAATGACACAGACTCGCCTTTCCCGTCGACTAACCCTCCACCTTCAATCTGGCGCTATAAAAGATCACTATCAAGCCCCCCACCATCTTGCCCTAACTCGCGCCGACCTAGACAAACAAACTACCATACTCGACAAAGAATCAGACCCCAGAAGACTAGCTATTTTAGAAGCTCTATATATCCAAACGCTCAACCCCAGCATCAACCACCAAACACAAGACCTTCAAATTCTTCCTTCAGGCAAGTGCTACAGGCATACTGCCCTCGTTCCTCTCGCCCTGTGCCCCCCTCCCTTACCTTTCCGCGCCCAGCACACAACTGACAACACCAACCAATCACAGCCACCCACAGCCAACAACCAACCACCGATAAGATTTAGTGCCCGTCTCGCGAA
Source organism: Paralithodes platypus (assembly GCA_032716605.1). NCBI lineage: Eukaryota > Metazoa > Arthropoda > Malacostraca > Decapoda > Lithodidae > Paralithodes > Paralithodes platypus. Next base: position 41,498,841 of record CM064520.1, read on the forward strand.
TAGACTGCCTTCCACCAATGAACAGCCACCCCACACCCAGTAGCTCCGCCCATCTACCTATTCTTGATCCTCGAATTTTGTATAAATATGTTGCTTTGTCCTTATTCTAATCATTACCTGCCCATTCCCTGAAGATGCAAGATGTTTACTTGTGAAACGTTGGATCCACCATGAATTTTGCTAACCTGTTGTAACTCATCTCTGAACCCCAGAGGAAAATTGTTAGAACTATTGAAAGCTGTAACAATAAAATACTGAATGCTGAAACTGCTGTTGCCTTTAACCTCGTCTGTTTAAAAGAGAATCTATTACCTGGCTATACTAACATATATATATATATATATATATATATATATATATATATATATATATACAGTATATATATATATATATATATACTGTATATATCAACCCCTTCAGCACCATAACGCCTTTGTACTTTGATTCTGGCAAAAAAAAAAATATATATATATATGCTGTTTAAGAAGTACCTATGTTACTAAGAGGGTTTATCGAAATCGTATTTACCCATTTGAGTCGTAGAAGTAGATATAACATTTGAGTCGTAGAAGTAGATATAACATTTGAGTCGTAGAAGTAGATATAACATTTGAGTCATAGAAGTAGATATAACATTTGAGTCGTAGAAGTAGATATAACATTTGAGTCGTAGAAGTAGATATAACATTTGAGTCGTAGAAGTAGATATAACATTTGAGTCGTAGAAGTAGATATAACATTTGAGTCGTAGAAGTAGATATAACATTTGAGTCGTAGAAGTAGATATAACATTTGAGTCGTAGAAGTAGATATAACATTTGAGTCGTAGAAGTAGATATAACATTTGAGTCCTAGAAGTAGATATAACATTTGAGTCCTAGAAGTAGATATAACATTTGAGTCCTAGAAGTAGATATAACATTTGAGTCGTAGAAGTAGATATAACATTTGAATCGTAGAAGTAGATATAACATTTGGGTCCTAGAAGTAGATATAACATTTGAGTCCTAGAAGTAGATATAACATTTGAGTCGTAGAAGTAGATATAACATTTGAGTCGTAGAAGTAGATATAACATTTGAGTCGTAGAAGTAGATATAACATTTGAGTCGTAGAAGTAGATATAACATTTGAGTCCTAGAAGTAGATATAACATTTGAGTCATAGAAGTAGATATAACATTTGAGTCGTAGAAGTAGATATAACATTTGAGTCATAGAAGTAGATATAACATTTGAGTCGTAGAAGTAGATATAACATTTGAGTCGTAGAAGTAGATATAACATTTGAGTCGTAGAAGTAGATATAACATTTGAGTCGTAGAAGTAGATATAACATTTGAGTCCTAGAAGTAGATATAACATTTGAGTCATAGAAGTAGATATAACATTTGAGTCGTAGAAGTAGATATAACATTTGAGTCCTAGAAGTAGATATAACATTTGAGTCGTAGAAGTAGATATAACATTTGAGTCGTAGAAGTAGATATAACATTTAAAAAAATCGTCCAATGGTAAGCCGAATATGATGAGAATTACGTAATGGTGGTAAAGGGGTTCAAGTGTATTCAAGCTAGCCTGGCAGGAATTGGAAAGACTGCCTTTCAAAAGTGTTCGTGTGATGCAGATTATATTTTATATTGGCTATACAAACATATAAAAAGGCAACGTTACCAATTTCGGCCAGGTTAGGTTGCATACACTTTATTTGGGATAATTTATGTTTCAGATTAGATTAAGCTTTAATTACGCAAAGCTAGACTGTAAGCGAAGTTATACAAATAATTTGGTTGAGGATAGGTTAAGACTTTGATAATAGGTTAAAGGTTTTAAAGTCAATACTGGGTGATGTACACAGAGGAGTGTGGTCAATGATGTTCAAGCACAATAGTTCCCAAACTTCCCAAATGGACAGATGTCATAGGTCTTCATCCCTTCAGCACCATGACGCCTTTTTAACTTTAATTTTTAGCTAAAATTAGCTGATTTTATGCAGTTTAAGAAGGACCTATTTTACTAAGACGATTTGTTGAGTCCATATTTACCAATTTGAGTATTATAAGTAGATTACAAACTAAAGAAAATCGTCTAATGGTAAGCAGAATATAATCAAAATTACGTAATGGTGGTGAAGGGGTTAACGGGTTGATTTGACTCCGAAAAAAGTTATATGTTTCATGACGATTTAACTAGAAGACGAAAGAACCATTGAGCCCTTCTTCTGTTCTCCTGTCCAGCACAAAGAGCGAGTGCTGTTGTCTGTCAGTGGCCGGCCTGTGACGCGCTACTCGGCTTATATATGCTAACAAACAGTATATATTGCACACTGACCAGGCCGTTCACAGTAACTTGAATGTGCAGTATGCCGCATTGCAATATGATTTATATCTATGGAGAACAATAGTCACCTACATAACGGATAGCGGTTTGGAAAACAGGGTTAAGCTAAAAAATAACATATCTCTCTCTCTCTCTCTCTATATATATATATATATATATACAGTATATATATATATATATATATATATATATATATATATATATATATACAGTATATAATATATATAATATATATAATATATATATATATATATATATATATATATATATATATATATATATATATATATATATATATATATATATATATGTGGTATGTATGCATTAATTGTTAAATTAGTTAGTAAACACACAAATAAACAAATCAATATATATATAACCTCCCTCTGTAAAATAAGTAGAGCTGCTTCAAGACCAAGCCGTCAAACCATAACACTTTTTAGAATCGTGTTGCGCTAAGATTAACTCCACCAGACACACACGCACACTCATACACACACACACACTTACAGCTCACATACATACATGCAGAAAACTAACATACACGCAACATACACAACTTAGACTCTTCTGAATTCTCAACTCTCTGGCTAAAGCTTTCTTGTCAGTCTCAAACTAAATATTTCTGCGTTGTTTATCTCTCCCCTAATTCTACTGACTATCCAAAATTCTTTGACTATCTAACTTCTAAAGTGGAACAGATTCTATCCATCTCTCCTTTCGCATCCTAAGAGATATCAACGTTTACCACCACCAATGGCTCTCCTCTTTTTCCACTGAGCAACCTAGTGAAAAAGCCTAAATCTTTTCTATCCTACATGATCTAGAGCAGTTAGTCCAGCAACCCACCGTATCCCAGATCACTTCGGAGATCGGCCCAACGTTCTTGACTTATTTCTAACCCCTAACCCTCCTGCTTATACTATAAATCTGTTCTCTTCTTTGGGCTCCTCCAACCATAAACTAATATCTGTCACCTGTCCTATTTCTCCTGTACGGCCACCCGATCCTCCCAACCGGCGGCAATTGTGGCACTTTAGCGCTGCCGACTCGGAGGCTCTTCGGCATGACTTTTACTTCCGTGGCCGGGGACCCTCGGAGAGTGCTGAACACATTACCGAGGTCATCCTCTCGGGCATGGAAGCATACATTCCATTTTCTTTCTCTCAGACTAATGCCCAAAAAAACATTTTTTTACTCACGCTTGTTCTACTGCTGTCCACAACAAGGAGAAAGTATTCAAACGGTACCGACGCCTTAAAACTCCCTGTCTAGGCAAACTCTTTTGTCTCTGTCTCTCCAACAGCTTCCTCTTTCTCCAACACCCCTTCTCCCCTTATCTTCAACACTCTCTCTCCTCTAACATCTTCAATCTTGCTGGAAGTTTGCTCTCATTCAACCTGTCCCAAAGAAGGGTGACCGCTTTCAACCCTCCAACTATTGCCCTATTGCTCTCATCTCTTGTATCTCTAAAGTTTTTAAAACTATTCTTGCATCTAAATTTCTTAAGCATTTGTCTTCTCATAATCTACTCTCAGATCGCCAGTATGGCTTCCTTAACCTGACAAGCGCGATATAGACGTAGGTGCTAGGGTAGTTATTTGTGCATTTCTAGCCCTGGATTCTGACAGAATTCGTTATATTTACAATATAAACCATTATTTGTTTTCGGTATGCTTTTATTTTACATATATGATGTATATATGAACCTTCAAGAGTGCTAAAATAAGTGGGAAAAGCATTTGGGTGGTGAAAAACGAAGATATTGGCCACCCGGTCATAATCTCAGGCGAGAGAGAGAGACAGGCAGCCTTCCCCTCTCGCTGTCTGGGAGTCAACTGAGAAGAGCGGGGCGGTGTGTGCCGGTGTCTGGGTGTTGCATAACGATCTTTTATGCAACCCACTTGTGCTACATTATCGCGGGAGAGAAAAATAACCGATAAATGATGATAATAAGAGGAAAAATAGGTGATAATTGAGGAGGGGAGGGAGGGGGGAATAAGGTGGGGAAGGAGGGGAGGGGGGTGGGTGAGATTTACATGGATGAGTACTGGAGGGGAATTATCTCACCTAGAGACAAATTCCTTTGTTTTGATAGGCCCTTTTTTTTTATGGAAGGCTTTTTTTATGGTCCTGCTTCCGTGAGGCCTATCGCGTTCCCTATAGGAAGCCTTCCGTGAGGCCTATCGCGCTTGCCGGGTTAAGGGTTGCTCTGCTGGTGATCTTCTTTCATATCTTATTAACTCTTGGTCATCCTCGTCTCGGGACTTCGGTGAGACTTTTTGTATTGCTCTAGACATATCGAAGGCCTTCGATAGAGTCCGAGACAAATCTCTAATTTCTAAACTACCCTCCTTCGGTTTCTATCCCTCCATCTGTGCCTTTTTCTCTAATTTCCTTTCCAGCCGTTCCATAGCTGCGGTTGTGGACGGCCATCGATCTCTTCCTCATCCTATCAACTCCGGTGTTCCTCAGGGCTCTGTCCTATCTCACATTCTCTTTCTGATTTTCATAAATGATCGTCTCAACTGTACCTCCAGTCCCATCCATTCATACGCAGACGACTCTACCATACACTACTCAATTAGTTTTCCAGAGCGCCCCAGCCAGCAATCCCTCAAAAAACAAAGTATTGAAGCCATGCAACACTTATCTTCTGATCTAACTACTATTTCCAATTGGGGCAGAGAAAACCTTGTTGCCTTTAATGCTTCCAAAACCCAATTGCTTCATCTTACTACCCGTTCGGAACTTCCAGAGGACTATCCCTTACACTTTAACAATACAAAAATCAATCCTTCATCTTTTCTCAATATTCTCGGTGGCTCCTTTTCTTCTGCTCTCACTTGGAAGGACCACATTACCAGTCTTGCTAAGGCAGCCTCCCAAAAGCTGGGTGTGCTCAACCACCTCAGGGGGTTCTTTGCCCCTGCGCAATTTCTGGCTCTGTACAGGGGCACAGTGCGTCCTTGTATTGAGTATTGTCCACATGTGCGGGCAGGATCCTCTCACCCCGCACTTCTAGACAAAGTAGAAAGGAAAGCCTTTCGTATCATTAACTCCCGTCCACTCACCAACTCTCTCTCTTTGCCGTAATGTTGCATCTCTCTCGCTATTCTATCGCCACTACAATAATCAGTGTTCCTCAGAGCTCTCCCTGTGTATACTACCTCCTCTACGTAGGGTACGTAGTACCCTTCTTGCAACACAATCCCACCCCTACTATGTGCAACTCTCCAATCCAAGAGTGAAACACTATTCTCAGTCTTTCTTCTATTCAACTGCTGAGCTCTGGAACTCTCTCCCAGAATCAGTCTTTCCCTCTTCCTATTACTTAAATTGCTTCAAACTCCGTTTGTCCAGGCATTTTGGCTCGAACGTCCCTTGATTTAGGCCCTGTCACTTTTTCAACTCTGGGGGAGGCGCTTGCTACAGGCAGTTCTGCCTTTTGTCTCCCTCACTCACATAGACAAAAAAAAAAAAAACATATAACACACAACCACACACATGTAACTTGCACACACACACATATCTCACACAGACACACATAAATATATCTCACAACCACACACAACTCTCAATCTTTCACACTCACACATACACACAATTCACACAAGCACACACAACTCTCTCTCTCTCTCTCACACATACATACACACAACTCACACATATTTTTGTTTCTCTCTCTGACACACACACAACTCACACACACACACTTAGCTCTCTCTCTCTCTCTCTCTCTCTCTCTCTCTCTCTCTCACACACACACACACAGGCCGCTCGTCCCCTCCAGGCTGAATAATGATGACGTGTTTGGCTTTATTTAAAACACAAACAAGCAACAGTAAATGACATACAAGTGCGCGGGTAATAAGAAGCTCCGGTTATTTATGGACTTGTGGGCCGGGCGGGGGCTTAAGGGAGGTTGTTGCTTTTTCTAGACCCCGTTCTCCCTCATGTTTAACCCCTTTAGTTTTGAGATTTTAAGACGTTCGCTTCATTAGTTTGGCAATTATAAGACCTTTCCTGCCATTTAGGTGTCGATTTTTGCCTGGCGAGTGATAGCGAGCATGAAATATAGGAGGAATCGGCCTTCAGCCAGGACAATTTTCAATCAAAAAATGTACAAATTTACCTCGAAGGAGGCTTGGGGGTGTTATTTTAAGTTTGATGGGGGTCTAGTGAGGAAACTAAAAAAATAAATAAATAAGTAATATACCAAAAAAGAATACCCTACCCCATCAACCATTTCAGTACCGTGGGGTCATTTTTGTGTTTTATTCTGGCTGATACTATGCGATTTTATCCAGCTAAAAGGAGACTTGAATTACTATTATAACCCCTTCGCCACCATTTCGTAATTTTTAGCATGATCTGGATAGTATTCAACAATTGATTTAGTGTATAATCTACCTCTATAACTCAAATGTGTAAATACGATGTCAATAAACCCTCCGCGTCTTCTTAAGCTACATAAAATCATCTAATGTTTCGGCAGAATCAAAGGTAAAAAGGAGTCATGGTGCTGAAGGGGTTAACTTATGGTCTTTTTTAAGTACCCAGACCAGCGTTGAAAAAAAATAAAAAATAAAACAAAATAACTAAATACATAAATAAATAAATAAACAAATATATATATATATATATATATATACCGGTATATTAATAAATAAACATATATATATATAAATAAATAAATAAACAAATATATATATATATATACCGGTATATTAATAAATAAACATATATATATACAGTATATATATATATATATATATATATATATATATATATTATATATATAAATAAATAATAAACAAATATATATATATATATACCGGTATATTAATAAATAACAAATATATATACAGTATATATATATATATATATATATATATATATATATTATATATATATATATATATATATATATATATATAATATATATATACACTTATACAGTATATATATAGTATATATATATACAGTATATGTATACCGGTATATATATATATATATATATTGTTACGTATCTTGATCCTCAAGTGGTTAACTTGATGAATCTAGATAGCACAGAGATATATATTTAGGTATCAGTCAGCTGAAGGCAAAACAAAAGTAAAATCTAATAAAATTATTTCCTGTTGTTGCTTCCTTTCCTTTTGGATCTTAGGACTTAGTATCCGTTATTGACTGATACTCTTTAATTATGAAAAATACTGAAACTAATTAAAGTCATGTAGTATTTATAAAGAATTATTATTTAACCGAAGCTTAGTAGGCTATGGTTATGAACCGAAGAAGTATATCTAAAGAAGGACTATTAATTCTATAAAAAGTCTTGAAAGATAAATATTAAAGTAAGAATATTTCTGTCTCTTACCCTTTTTGAAATGAATAGATAGTTTTCTTCTATGTCCTTTTATTTATATTTAATGTAATTATTCTTGGATCTTGTCTTACGTTAACAGTATTATATTATTATTATCATCAGGATTTATATCAAAGTCACATAAAAAGTTAGATATATATTTAATAATTAGTTAAATGTATTTCTTAACCACGTAACATTGAGGTTTGATTATGAGTAAATTAAGTTACAGGATCGCTTCCTAGATTCGATTCAGGTCTCACTCAAATAATATGAGAAGCAAAAATAATATTTTGAAGCTAAAATAATTTTCTTCAGCTTAGGAAATCACTAGAAGTAACATTAAAACATCCATGTTAGTCTAAGGCGATATTACTAATATGAGACAATAGTATCACCGTACTAAGCACCGTTAAACAATGTAAGCTTAATTAAAAGAAAATGAAAGAACTCGTAAGTATGAATATATAACAATAGTATTACTTTCATCATAACCCAATTACTTAAAGAGTTGCTTTAGTCCACAATTTAGTCAACTAAAATAGTTAAGTACATAATAATAGCGTTAACGTTAATTCCCAATCACATATCTCACTAACCAACATAACGTAAGTGTTTACACCGAACACACTTAACACACACTTATATAATCTGACTGACAGTCACAAACCCATTATAATACTTCACCCCGTCTTCCTCCAGCTGCAAGTTCACCTTCCCAACTCCAAATGAGACTGATTTGAATGCCCACAACTCGGGTCTTATATACTGAACAATGATTGTGTAGGAACGAATCAGGAGGCGGGGGGGGGGGGGGGGAGGGGGGGTAGTGCCCGCTCCAATCACAACTCCTCGAGTTGCGTGGTCCAATGGAGTCTCCTGGCGTCGATCATACGTCATAGCGTCGGGTCATCGAAGTAGTTTGCAGGGTCCCCTATGACGCACGCAGGTATGAAGGCTTGTTTGCTGGTATGAGGACGAGCTGGTTTCCCACTCGCTAGTTCGCTCGCTGGTCTGCTTCGCCGCCTGGGTAGTTTGCCACTCCTTCAACTCTTAATTCTAACTCTAAATTAACATACAGGGCTCCGTATGTCAGAATATATATATATATATATATATATATATATATATATATATATATATATATATATATATATCAAACCCTTCAGCACCATTACACCTTTGTACCTTTGATTCTGGCTAAAATTATATGATGTTATGCAGTTTAAGAAGGACCTATATGTTACTAAGAGGGTTTATCTCTTTATATTTATTATGAGTCTATTGTCCGCGGGTGCCTCAGGAAATGCCCGCGAAATAACCCTCTGAAGATTATGACTGATTTCGACAGTTTATTTTGGCTATCATTAGACGATTGTATACAGCTTAGGAATGATCTGTGGGAATTATATGGTGAAGACTATCTCAATTAACCCTCTGACTTCCATATACCTTTCCTAATCTGAATAGAATCGTCTAATAATAGCCAGAAAACGTAAAATAATGCATATTGGATCTTGAAATGGTTAATCCCGCGTTTGTATTAGTGGCGCGGGAAAGGACGGGTTTTACGGAAGAAAATCATTAACCCCTTCAAGATCCGATTACGTATGACTTTTTCTGTTTCCTGGTTATTATTAGACGATATTATTCAGACTAGGAGTGGTGAGTCAGAGGGTTAGTGGAAATAGCCTTTACCCTTATAATTCCCCTAGATCCTCCCTAAACTGTATAAACTCGCCTAATGATAGCCAGAATAACCTTTACCCTTATAATTCCCCTAGATCCTCCCTAAACTGTATAAACTCGTCTAATGATAGCCAGAATAACCTTTACCCTTATAATTCCCCTAGATCCTCCCTAAACTGTATAAACTCGTCTAATGATAGCCAGAATAACCTTTACCCTTATAATTCCCCTAGATCCTCCCTAAACTGTATAAACTCGTCTAATGATAGCCAGAATAACCTTTACCCTTATAATTCCCCTAGATCCTCCCTAAACTGTATAAACTCGTCTAATGATAGCCAGAATAACCTTTACCCTTATAATTCCCCTAGATCCTCCCTAAACTGTATAAACTCGTCTAATGATAGCCAGAATAACCTTTACCCTTATAATTTCCCTAGATCCTCCCTAAACTGTATAAACTCGTCTAATGATAGCCAGAATAACCTATCAAGATGCGTCATAATCTTCAAAGGGTTAAGGGCGAGTGATTTACAAGATGGACAAGCGGGCAGGTGTGTTGGGGGTGGGAGGGGCACGGTGTCACGATCTGGGTGCACTCCACAGGCCAATTGTACCCCTGTAACTCCCAAGTGTGGAATTATTAGAAATGCAACTCTGGTTCAATAATGTAAATCAACACTCTTATTCTGATGATGCTTAATTGGTGTTTGGTATCCCTTTCAAGATAGTATTACGCTTTTATTATCTGTCTTCTGGCTACTATTAGACGACTTTATTCAGCTTAGTAAAGATACATGGTACTCAGAGGGTTGATTGAGATAGTCTTAACCCTTCTAATTCGCACAGATCCTTCCTAAGCTGTATATAATCGTCTAATTATAGCCAGGATAAACTGTCGAAATGCGTCAAAACCGTCAGAGGGTAGTTATTGTTTTACAGGTTATCAATAGTACATGTGCATTACCACAGGAGTACACAAAGACTGGGGTAGGGTGAGTCTGCAGGCCTGGCATCAGCGGGGCAGGAATCTCGCACCCCCCGCGGCCCAGAGCACCCAAGACCCCTTTAAGAAGCAGAGACTAGACAACTGCATGTAGTTTGTAGCAAGATGTATAAACAATCGACACTTAAGCAATTATGTACCGGTGCCGTAAGTCCTTTTGATATTATTCTGGCTACTGTTAGACGATTTAGTAAATATTAAATATCCGCAACACAGTAGGTAAACATGTATTTTCAATGGCATGTGAATATTCATACTTTTTCCAAGCTATTCACATAGGTTTTAATTGGGGCAATAAACACTTAATGCATCATTAGTAAACAAATCTTGGATTTTTTCATCTGGGGTGAAAAACCCAGATTCCACGCTGGCGATCACGTTCCCGTCTATTATAACTGCCGTGGGATACAAAAATAGGTACCCTCCCATGACTTATTGTCATCATCATATACTGTATATTGCCAGCACGGGGCAAATATCATATTTATAAAAAATCCAATATTTCACTAGAAAACCTAGAGAAACTGGGCTTTTTCCCCCAAATAAAAAAATCCAAGATTTGTTTACTAATAAAATTAAATTCATTTTCCCTCCATTACAACCTATATGAATATCTTCGACAAATATGAATATTCACATGTCAGTGAAAATAAATGTTTATACCTACTGTGTTGCGGATCGGTAATATTTTCTGACGATTATATTAAGTTTTAATGAACATGGTGCGAACTATCTTACATAACCCATTTTACTAAAAAAAAAAAATATCTATGTGAAGGAGAGAGACAAAAGGCATAACTCCCTGCAGCGAGTGCCTCCCCCAGAGTTGAAAGAGTGACAGGGCCAAAATCAAGGGACGTTCGAGTTAAAATGCCTGGACACACTGAGTTTGAAGCAATTTAAGTCATAGAAAGAGGGAAAGACTTATTCTGGGAGAGAGTTCCAGAGCTCAGCAGTTGAATAGAAGAAAGTCTGAGAATAGCGTTTCACTCTTGGGTTGGAGAGTTGCACAGAATAGGGGTAAGATTGTGTTGCAAGGCGGGTACTACATACCCTACGTAGAGGAGGTGGTATACACTGGAAAAAGCTCCGAGGAACACTGATTATTGTATTAGCGATAGAATAGCGAAAGAGATGCAACATTGCGGCGAAGAGAGAGAGATTGCAGAGAGTTGGTGAGTGGACGGGAGTTTATGATACGAAAGGCTTTCCTTTCTACTTTGTCTAGGAGTGCGGTGTGAGAGGATCCTCCCCACATATGTGAACAATACTCAATACAAGGATGCACTGTGCCCCTGTACAGAGCAAAAAGCTGCGCAGGGGTAAATAACCACTTGAGGCGGTTGAGCACACCCAGCTTCTGGGAGGCTGCCTCAGCAAAGACTGGTAATATGGTCCTTCCAAGTGAGAGCAGAAGTAAAAGAGACACCGGGAATATTGAGAGAAGATGAAGGATTGATTTTTGTATTGTTGAAGAATAAGGGATAGTCCTCTGGAGGTTCCGAACAGGTAGTAAGATGGAGAAATTGGGTCTTGGAAGCATTAAATGCAACAAGGTTTTCTCGACCCAAATTGGAAATAGTAGCTAGATCAGAAGATAAGTGTTTTATGGCTTCATTACGTTTGCTTTTCAGTGACTGCTGGCTGGGGCGTTCAGGACAACTAATTGAGTAGTGTAACGTAGAGTCGTCTGCATATGAATGGATGGGACTGGATGTACAGTTGAGAAGATAATTTATGAAAATTAGAAAGAGAATAGGAGATAGGACAGAACCCTGAGAAACACCGGAGTTGATAGGATGGGGAAGTGAGCGATGGCCGTCCATAACCGCAGCTATGGAACGGCCGGAAAGGAAATTAGAGAAAAAGGCACAGATGGAGGGATAGAAACCGAAGGAGGGTAGTTGGGAAATTAAAGATTTGTGCCAGACTCTATCGAAGAAGGCCTTCGATATGTCTAGTGTAACAGAAAAAGTCTTACTGAAGTCCCGAAAGTTGGATGACCAAGAGTTAGTAAGATATGAAAGAAGATCACCAGTAGAGCGACCCTTAAGGAAGCCATACTGGCGATCTGAGAGCAGATTACGAGGAGAGAAATGCTTAAGAAAATTGGAAGCACGAATAGTTTAAAAACTTTAGAGATTCAAGAGATGAGAGCAATTGGACGATAGTTGGAGGGTTGAGAGCGGTCACCCTTCTTTGGGACAGGTTGAATGAGAGCAAATTTCCAGCAAGAAGGGAAGACGTTAGAGGAGAGACAGAGACGAAAGAGTTTGCCTAGGCAGGGGGTCAGCACGGAAGCACAGTTTTTTAGTGCAACAGGAGGAACACCGTCCGGACCATACGCCTTCTTAGTATTATGCCCAGAGTGGGTAGAAAGTACATCTTTAGAAGAGATTAGGATATTAGGCATAAGTAGGATAGAGGGGGGTGGAGAGGGAGAATAGCACCGGAATCATCCAAGGTGGAGTTTCTAGCAAAAGATTGAGCGAAGAGTTCAGCTTTGTCAGAGGAAAAAGTGATGGTTGTGCCATCAGCTTGGAAAAGGGGAGGGAAAGACGAGGAAGAAAAATTGTTGGAGAGGTTTTTAGCTAGGTGCCAGAAAGCTTGGGATGAGCTAGAGCTTGATAGTTCAGTGCATTTATTATTGATGAAAGAGTGCTTGACAAGTCGAAGAACAGATTTGGCTTGATTCCGGGCAGAAACATAGGAAGAATGAGATTCTTGAGTTTTAAGGCGTCGGTACCGTTTGAATGCTTCCTCCATGTTAAGCTGCACATAATCGTCTAAATATAGCTAGAGTAAAACTAAAATGACGTCGTCGGTATAGAAGGGGTTAACATCTTGAACACGACAGCATTATTTTCTAGTTTATTCTGGCTAACAAACAAGTGAATTCATACATTCATTTAATATAGGGATCATAATTATTAAAAACAAAATCTAATGAACATCTGAACCTCCGCGGGCCCTTCCTAAGCTTCAAAAAATCGTTCGAATGATAGGCAGCATGATTATGAAGGTGTCATTATAGTGGAGGTTAACCCGTTCAGTACCGGTGCCGTTCTTTTAACTTTATTCTGGCTGCTATTAGACGATTATATTCAGTTTAAAAAGGTCCTCCAACAATCAACAGGCTTCGAACCATCTAACCTAACACGCTATACTACCACAGATATTTCTTAACCCCTTCTCTACCGACGACGTCTTTTTCATTTTATTATAGTTTTATTTAGACGATCTTGTGCAGTTTAAGAAGGATCTGTAGTAGTATAAAGGGTTAAGTGAGATAGCTCGAAGCCTATTAATTGCTAGAGGTACTTCCTAGGCTGAATAAAATAATCTAATAGTTGCCAGAACGTAACGAAAATGACGTCACCGGTACAGAAGGGGTTAAACAGCAGAAAATCGTCTAAATATAGCTAGTAGATTAAAAAGACGTCGCCGGTACGGAGGGGGTAAAGCCATCACAAATCCTAATTAAACTGACATACGTAAGTGCATTCCACTCATCCCTTCAATAGCCATAACCTACATTCATGATACGTATTATTTTCAATTAATTTAAAAATAAAACAAATATTGACACCAAAATTCAATACAGAATTTGAACAATCTTCTATATAACCACAACCTTTGTGCCAATGAGGCTCTGATGCTATTTGATTCATTATATAAGTAAGTCAGGTCAACAATGATATTAATTTGAAATGTTGACACCCTAACAAAAATGTATAAGCTAAAAGAAAAATCTATCTGAAAATACCTTAAAATTACAAAATTATCGTTCTGAATTAGTTATAAGAGCAGGTATGGGTTTTAGAAGACTTCGATACACCCTAGTGATATTTTAATCTACAATATATTTATATATTTATATAAGTGACTGTGTGATTACCTGTACAAAAGTCAATTATGCATGCTTACGAGTACATTTTTCGATTTCTAAACCTAAATATAATTATCTAGATCAAACTTAACCTAAGCTGACCTAAGCTAAACAACTATTTTCAAAGATGTGTATACCTAAACTGTCGCCCCAAACTATATGCAGCCTACCTGCAAACCTACATACTGTACCTTTGTACCTTTAAGCACACCACTCATTGACCATACACACACACACATACACACACCCTAACCAGCTATGCAAATGCCACTGCAGATCATCATGCGGGAATCTGTCCATGTTTGTGTTGGTAAAGGTCGTGTTTAGCCAACCATTACCCAGCTTAACACCCTAGTACTTTATAGTTAGCCAACCATTACCCAGCTTAACACCCTAGTACTACCCAGCTTAACACCCTAGTACTTTATAGTTAGCCAACCATTACCCAGCTTAACACCCTAGTACTTTATAGTTAGCCAACCATTACCCAGCTTAACACCCTAGTACTTTATAGTTAGCCAACCATTACCCAGCTTAACACCCTAGTACTTTATAGTTAGCCAACCATTACCCAGCTTAACACCCTAGTACTTTATAGTTAGCCAACCATTACCCAGCTTAACACCCTAGTACTTTATAGTTAGCCAACCATTACCCAGCTTAACACCCTAGTACTTTATAGTTAGCCAACCATTACCCAGCTTAACACCCTAGTACTTTATAGTTAGCCAACCATTACCCAGCATAACACCCTAGTACTTTATAGTTAGCCAACCATTACCCAGCTTAACACCCTAGTACTTTATAGTTAGCCAACCATTACCCAGCTTAACACCCTAGTACTTTATAGTTAGCCAACCATTACCCAGCTTAACACCCTAGTACTTTATAGTTAGCCAACCATTACCCAGCTTAACACCCTAGTACTTTATAGTTAGCCACCATTACCCAGCTTAACACCCTAGTACTTTATAGTTAGCCAACCATTACCCAGCTTAACACCCTAGTACTTTATAGTTAGCCAACCATTACCCAGCTTAACACCCTAGTACTTTATAGTTAAGGAGAAAATTGAAAATTCCTGACAAGCGTTGGCCCCAACAAAAGCGTTTGCGGTCTCCAGGTAAAAGGGAGATTTTGTTTTGTTTATGTGGATGAGGGAAACAAGAGGCAAAGCTGCCTATGACGAGTGCCTCCCCCAGCGTTGAAAAAGTGACAAGGCGACAATCAAAGAATGTTCGAGCCAAAATGTCTGGACACACTGAGTTTGAAGCCATTTAACTCATAGGATGAGGGGAAGATGGATTTAGGGAGAGAGTTCTAGAGCTCAGCTATTGAATAGAAGAAAGATTGGGAATATCGTTTCACTATTGGATTGGAGAGTTGCACAGAGTAGGGGTGGGATTGTGTTGCAAGACGGGTGCTATGTACTCTACGTAGAGTATCTGGTATACACTGAGAGAGCTCTGAGGAACACTGATTATTGTAATAGCGGTAGAATAGCAAGAGAGATGCAACCTTGCGGCGAAGAGAGAGAAATTGCAAAGAGTCAGTGAGTGGACATAGTTAATGAGACGAAAGGCTTTCTTTTCTACTTGTCTAGGAGTGTTGTGTGAGAGGAACCTCCCCACACATGTGAACAATACTCAATACATAGACGCACTGTGCCCCTGTACAAAGCAAGAAGCTGTGCAGGGGTAAAGAACCCCCAGAGGCGGTTGAGCACACTCAGATTCTGGGAAGCTGTTTTAGCAAGGGTGGTAATATGGTCTTTCCAAGTGAGATTAGAAGGAAAAGAGACACCTAGAATACCGAGAAAAGATGAAGGGTTGATTTGTGTATTGTTGAAGTATATGGGATAGTCCTGTGAGAGTTCTTGATCGGTAGATAAATGGAGAAATTGGGTTTTGGAAGCATTGAAAGCAACAAGATTTTCTCTGCCCCAAACGGAAATGGTTGATAGGTCAGAAGATAATTGTTTTATGCCATCATCACATGATTTTTTGATTGACTGGAGGTTTCTGTAAAAACTAGTTGAATAGTGTAAGGTAGAGTCATCAGCATATGAATGGATAGGACTGGAGGTATAGTTGAGAATATCGTTAATTAATATTAGAATGAGAATATGGATATAGGACAGAACCCTGAGGAACACCGGAGTTGATATGTTGAGGAAGTGAATGGTGGCCATCCACAACCGCAGCTATGGAACGGCCAGAAAGGAAATTAGAGATAAAGGCACAGATATGAATGTATGTATTAATGAGACATCGAAAAGACTGTTCAGAGAACTAGAAAATGCGAACTTCACGGTCTAGCAACTCGGCACAACTTCCTCCCACCCCTTGCGCATCCTCCCACCCCCTTGCGCATCCTTCCTCCGCTGCATGACAATCGCGGCGGCATGTAAACAAACCGACTATCAGCCCCCGCAATCTGTCTCGGGGTGGATATATGGTCTTGCCGAAGCTTGCCACCCTCTGAATTTTAAACCCGCCGGCTCGACAGGTGCGCAGACGTGTTCCTACTGTCTTATTGGTCCATTTCCTGCCACCTGGCCCCTCTCTCTCTCTCTCCCGGTGCCCGCATCTTGGCTCACTCTGCATTTTAACCGTATTTGGGCCAAGGGGAGGTCTTTTTGGACCTCCCCTGTTTCGCTCTATTACTTTGGAGATAGTAAGTTGTTTCACTCCATTAGTTTGGCAATAAAACGAAGCTTCACCTCATTCACATGTGATGTTAGTTTGTGCAATCATAAAATAAAAATTGGATCAGTCTTACGCATGGAATTATAGTCTGGAGAGGAGGACCCCTTTGCACATATACAGTACAGTCTACCAGTGAATTGACTTCACCTTAGACACTATTTTCCAATGCTAAAATTAACAAACAATAGTGGCTTACAGTGAACAGCAATGCTCTACGTTTGGAAAAATCAATACAAACAATCGGTATGTTTGTCAAAACCATTATATTGAATTTCCTCTCTCCTGTGGGTGATTTTAAAGAAGAAAGAGTGGGGTAGCTTCAAATTGTAATCACAGATAAATTTAAAAACCTCGAGGACTGTGTCGAGAGATGTCAGCCAAATTCTTCTACTAAATATGTACAGACACACAGTGATTGACAGGTAGATTCAGAATGCTTTGACAGCAACACACACACAAACCGACATATTGGCTTTTCAAAAACAAATCCCCCTTTCCCATATATCATTACGGAAGCAATTACATCCGTATATTGCCGTCATTGCCCTGCACACAAACAATTACATCCGTATATTGCCGTCATTGCCCTGCACACAAACAATTACATCCGTATATTGCCGTCATTGCCCTGCACACAAACAATTACATCCGTATATTGCCGTCATTGCCCTGCACACAAACAATTACATCCGTATATTGCCGTCATTGCCCTGCACACAAACAATTACATCCGTATATTGCCGTCATTGCCCTGCACACAAACAATTACATCCGTATATTGCCCTGCACACAAACAATTACATCCGTATATTGCCGTCATTGCCCTGCACACAAACAATTACATCCGTATATTGCCGTCATTGCCCTGCACACAAACAATTATTGACAACGTTATGGGTATGGTTGTTTTTGTTGGACCCCCTTCTCCCTCATATTTAGCCCGATAAGTTTTGAGATTTTAATAAGTTTGCCTCATTAGTTTAGCGATTGTAAGACCATTCGCCGCATTTCGTTTTCCTTTTTAAAACCTTTCGTGCAATTTAGGTGTCGATTTTTTTCTGGTAAGCAATAGCGAGCTTGTAATTTTAAGAGGAACCGGCCTTTGGTCGGGACATTTTTCTATCGAAAAAATTTACACATTTATCTTAAAATGGGTTGGGGGGGGGGGTCTAGGGGGTGTTTTTAAAAACTTTGAGGTCTAGCAAGGAAACTAAAACATAAATGAATACATGAATAAATAGACCAACAAACTCCCACTACCCCCTTAATGTTTTGGGCGTGCCCGGAGTGTTATTTATTTGGGAAAAGGTAATATGTTGACTTATGCCTCCCCCCGATGATGAGATATTACCGACGAGGCCAGGTGGTGAACAGGTAGAATACGTCGACGGTGTCAATCATTCCCCCTCTCTCTCTCTCTCTCTCTCTCTCTCTCTCACCTCCTCCAATCACCCCTCCTCAGTGCAACTATATTATTTTATTAAAGGGGAGGTAGTTGCTTTTCCTGGACCCTCTTCTCCCTTCTGTTTAGCGCCATTAGTTATGAGAGTTAAAGACGTTCGTTCTATTAGTTGGGGAAATTTGAGATCTTTTGCCCAATTTCTTTGTTAATATTATCACCTTTCGTGCCATTTAGGTGTCGATTTCTTCCTGGCGAGCGATAGCAAGCCTGTAATATTGGAGGAACCAGCTTTCGGCCGGGACATTTTTCTACCAAAAATTATACAAATTTATCTTGAAAGAGGGTCTTTGGGGTCTTTTATTACGTTTAATGTAGGTCTAGCGAAGAAGCTGAAAAATAAATAATCAATAAATAGTCCAAAAAACAACCACGACCCCTTTAACACATTACCTGCCCCCGGAACAACTATATAAACAGTGTATTAATTATGCATAAGCAAACAGATATGTGGAGTTGATATTGATGTTACTGTAACCCTTTTATTCGGTATTTTCCTTCTTTGATCTGTTTATGTCTACCACAAAACTGCTGTATTCAGTTTATGTACAGTTGTTCACAAACATGTTATTCACCCAGCGATGTTATGCATGGAAGTAAATTAGTGGGAACCGTTAAAGGGTCATAATTGTACTTTTACTACTGCATAAGGAAATACACATCTAATCCAAGCATAAATGATTTACTACTGCATAAGGAAATACACATCTAATCCAAGCATAAATGATTTCTTCCATACATAAAATCAGGGAGAACATTAACATTTATGTAGCCAACTGTACGACCTCTTTAAGATATAGTTAACGGTCATTCATAGGTAGAAAAATGAACAATCTGACTGAAGCATTGTAGATAAATGACTGAAAAAACACAACAAGTGTGTGTATTACCTACATATATAAAACACAACAAGTGTGTGTATTACCTACATATATAAAACACAACAAGTGTGTGTATTACCTACATATATAAAACACAACAAGTGTGTGTATTACCTACATATATAAAACACAACAAGTGTGTGTATTACCTACATATATAAAAGTCCATATCAGTTTATTATTTTCTTACTACTTAAGGTAAAAGGGGGGGGGGGGTTTCTGGATCCCCTTTTCCCTCATGCTTAGCCCTATTTAGGTTTGAGATTTTAAGAGGTCTTTTCCAGTATTTTTCGCGATTTTTAGACCTTTCGCCCCTTTTTTCTCGTTATTAATACCTTTCGTGCCATTTATGTGTATATTTTGTTTCCTGGCGAGCGATAACGAGCCTATAATTTTAGGAGGAATCGGCCTTTGGCCGGGGCAATTTTCTACCTAACAATTTACAAAATGAACGAGAAACGGGATCTTGGGGGTGTTTTTAAACTTGAGGGGGGTCTAGCGAGGAAACTAAAAAATATATAAGAAATATATAAATAGACCAATGAATCGACCTATGATTTAACAAGATGGCGTAGAGAAATCTGACCTAAGGTTCGAAATTTACATAGGATTAAAAAGGTAAGCGTAAGTTGTGTAAATCACCAGGCTGACCTTAGCCAACGCCAAGGAAGGCAGTTTTGTCTAAAAGGTCAGTCATTTACAGGCTCTGTTATTTCGTTAGTTAGTTAAAATAAGACTTTAGAGGCTATCAACGCTTCTGGATTATTAAGCCAGTTTCAAGGAAGCCTGTGAATAGTGTATGTTATCCCGTGGGCAATGGATGTTAATTTATGGCACCATGGCTAGTATTGTTCAGTGATGTATTCTGTTTGACAAAACTGATGGTGCCATTTTTATCAGACACTTAAGGTAATTTTCAGTACCATTTATGAACTACCCCCAATTTTGACTTTTTCCGGGATTTTTGTTTGCAAGTTTCATTTTTTTTCAATAAAC
Organism: Paralithodes platypus; assembly: GCA_032716605.1. Lineage (NCBI taxonomy): Eukaryota > Metazoa > Arthropoda > Malacostraca > Decapoda > Lithodidae > Paralithodes > Paralithodes platypus. Next base: position 41,519,179 of record CM064520.1, read on the forward strand.
CTAAGCATGTAACATATCAAATGGAAGGTATTGGTGCCTAGATGATGACTATCATGTTCTTAAACATATGTGCTATCGCTGTTGTGATTAATGTGCATTTTATTAATTCACAGGCATGCAGACAGGTGGAATTTGGCTTGTTCCGTGCAGATGATACAATCTGATATATTGGCATTTTATTAATTGTGCTAACAATAGTCCTTCAGTTTCAGATGATATACACCTGATCTTGATAATTTACCAGCTTGATGGAAATAACATTTCAGACTGTTCTAACAATAATTTTTCTGTTTCAGGTATTTTACCAAGATCAAGCGAGGCCCAGAATAAGAACTTTCCTGTCGCTCTCCTATCGTAGAAGATTTCTGACTTAGTGGTGGAATCTGTGCTGCCTGTTATGCCTGCAATCCCATCTAACACCCAATAACATGGATGACCCACAACCTGGTCCCTCTAGCACGACCCTGCCTATCCCTTCAAAAACTTGTTACATATGTCAAAAGCCAGGAGGCGATCTGGTTCTGCAACCACGAGCTGCTTCATTTGAACTTTTTATACAGAGCATCACATCAAGGGCACTCTATGGGGATCAGCGGGGCATCACACTCAAGAGTCGTCTGGGCGATGCTACTGCTGATGTATTGATGAGGAACCAGGTCAAATGGCACAGGGACTGTTACAAAGACTTGACACACAAAGTCCACATTGAGCGTCTGAAGAGCAGGTATGAAGACGCGTTAAGGGTAGGCGAAGCACCAAAGCAGGGCGTCAAAGGAAGACCCCAAGCTAGGACACATATTGCATCACCACCAGATGAGGACACAGGTTCATTGATGCGTTACACCAGATCACAGAGCAAATCATATGACAAAAATGATTGTTTGTTCTGCGACGGCAAATCTGAGAAAGGACAATTACACCAAATCAGTGCATTCAACACAGGAAACCAGCTTCGGAAAGTAGTTGAATCAAGCAACAATGAACAATGGAAAGTCAACCTAAGTGCAGCACTGGACCCAAAAGATGCTCGTGCCATTGATATAAAGTATCATCTGCCTTGTTGGGTGAAAAACGTACAGCGGTCACATCAAGACAGTCAGACTGAGTTAGATGAGGACGAAGCAATCAGCAATGTTTCTACTGACATCGAGTTTTACTATTTCATGAACACCTTGCTGAAGTCAGGAGCAATCTTGGACATTGCTGATGTACAACAAGCATACGAAGATATTGTCATTGTCAATGATGCTGAAGACCCAGCAATTTCCTGAAGAAAATGAGCAAGGTGAAACTGTTGACATGGACGGATGCCTCCAAAACTGTGAAGATCAGCCTACCAACCAAGGAGATTGAACTGAAACAAACCCGGTCTCTCTTTGCACGACTGCTGATAATTGCATGCACACGTGAAGAACTTGATCTGCAAGACCTAATTGGGCGCTATGAATTTTCCTGTGTTCCCAGGCCCTTTTTGCCTCAGATGGATCACTGCTCACATGTACAGACAAGAGCAAATTAATGGCCTTGCTTGAGTCACTAGGCACAGATGAATCCGAACGTTCGCAGGACATCTCCGACTGGCAATCTTGTAAGTGACCCACGAGGTAAAGCTAACCTTCTTGCAGATATTTTCTCCACCAACTCAACCTTAGATGACATAAATCAAGATGTCCCTGTACTTAATTTTAATTCACCTGAAATTCCCTCACTTAAGATCCACACCAGACATGTCAAAACTATTTTGCAGAATCTCTCAGTAGATAAGGCTCCTGGTCCAGATGAAATTCCTCCAATAGTACTTAGGAATTGCTCCTTGGTGCTCGCTCCTGTATTGGCAAAAATTTTCCGTCTGTGTACTCATACCTCATGCTTCCCAGTACCCTGGAAAGAAGCAAACATCCATCCAGTTCCTAAAAAAGGTGCCTCTTCAGATCCATCAAACTACAGACCAATAGCTATAACTTCCACTCTTGGCAAAGTTTTTGAAATTATATTAAATAATCACATAATTAAGCATCTGGAGAATAATAAATTAATCAGTGATAGGCAATATGGGTTTAGACGATGTCGATCAACTGCAGACATTCTTTGCCTTCTTACGCATCAAATCAACCAAGCTACAGACCAACATGGTGAAACACATACAATAGCACTGGATATATCAAAGGCATTTGATAGAGTCTGGCATCAATCCTTATTGTCGAAGATGTCACACTACGGCCTTGCATCATTAGTTCCACTAATTTCTTCTTATCTTCATAACAGAAAAATATGTGTAATGGTAGATGGCCTTTATTCTCAATTTCACTCAATAAATGCTGGTGTTCCCCAGGGATCAGTTTTGGCCCCAACTCTGTTCCTCATTCATATCAATGATCTCATATCTACCACTCATAATCCAATACATTCCTACGCAGATGACTCAACACTCCACAGTTCCTTCACATTTACCAATTCTTTCACCCAACCCGATCTTATAAATTCAAAATTAAACACTGCAATTTCTCTGAACCAGGACCTTTCTAGAATTAATGAATGGGGACAAGAGAATCTAGTTTCCTTTAATGCACAGAAAACCAAGTACATTCAATTTTCTAACCGACAGAATCTCACTGACTCCCATATATTTTTTAATGATGTAAATATTCCCACTTCCCCTAGTATTGACATTCTCGGTGTAACATTAACTACTAACTTGAGCTGGACACATTATGTTAGGAGCATTGCTAAGAATGCCTCTAAAAAACTGGGACTCCTGTACAGAGTTCGAGAATTCTTCACTGACGAGCAGTTGGCCGTAATATATAAAAGTCATGTGCGCTCTCAGATGGATTACTGTTCACCTCTGTGGGGTGGAAGTGGAGTGGTTGCATTGAGGCAGTTGGACAAAATTCAAAATAAAGCTATTAGATTAATCAATAACCCTGCAATCACACAGGACCTTCCTACATTAGCCATACGAAGAAACGTTGCATCCCTTGCATTATTCTACAGATATTTTCACAGCAATTGTTCCGAGGAACTTGCTTCAATTGTGCCGCCTCTCCACATCTTTCCCCGTAGAACTAGGGCAGCTGAGAGCGCCCATGAATTTACACTTTCTCCTCCACAATGCAGAACTTCTGCTTATCAGAATTCATTTATCCCCAGAGCTACTACTCTTTGGAATTCACTTCCCTCGAATTGCTTTCCACAAACTTACAATCAACAAATGTTTAAATCCAGTTGTTACAAACATTTTATGAATGGAGGATGCCTTTAGGCACATGGACCTTTTTGTTTTATCTGTGTTTTTCCTTCCTCCGTTCATTGTCTCTTAAAAAAAAAAAAAAAAAAAAAAACATGGAGCAAAATCTACCCTCAGGTGTTCCGCAGATAGAGAACAGAGATGACCCAAATCAGATGACGCTACATGCAGAAAGCACAGATGATTCACAGCCGATGACAGTGGAAACCAACGAGAAGGCAATCATATGGATGGCATGGCTGTAATTCATGAATTATCAGGCCAGCAAATAAAAACATGTCTCGAGATAGCACAAGCTTTCATCAGAGCAATTGATAGCAAAGCGTAGAACTACACACTTGTGCGTGTTGTTTTTGATCGCTACGACATAGAGAAATCACTGAAGACGAGAACAAGGAATCTAAGACAAGGCAAGCAGGGTGCATGCTGCAAGTATGATGTGACAAGGTTCAACATGCCACTCAATGGCTTCCTGAGCAACTCTGAGAACAAAGACCAGCTAACGACTTACCTGGCGAAAAAGGTTCTTCATTTCTACAGGAACAGTACAAAGTCAGTCATTGTTGCTACCAGAGACGGTGCTGCCTCCAATGGGATGAGTGTTGACCCTCTCCAAAGCAATCATGAAGAGGCAGATACACTCCTAATCCTTCAAGCGATAAGTGCCTCCAGGCTTACGTCCAGCGTTCACATCATGTCACCTGATACAGACGTGTTTGTGTTAGCTTTACAAAAGCTATATCTCATGGGTAACAACGTGTCCATGCTGGTAGGAACAGGCAGCAAAAGACGTCTTGTGAAACTTCAGCCCATACATCAAGCTCTTGATAAGAATCTGGCAGCTGGACTGATAGGATTTCATGCTTTTACAGGCTCAGACACCACCGGACGGATAGCTGGCAAAGGCAAACAAACGTGCTGGAAACTATTCAAAAAGGCAAACCAGAACATTCTCAAAGCATTTGCACAGTTGGGACAGACGCTGATCCCTTCCACTGAGGTTGTTCAAGGTCTAGAAGAGTTTGTTTGCCTACTGTTTGCACCAAGGGTCAACATCAAGGACCTGGGACAACTGCGCTGGCATTTGTTAAAAAAGAACAAGGCGGAGGCGGAGAAACTTCCCCCTACAAAAGCGGCACTGGCAGAACACATTCTAAGAGCCCACTACCAGGCAATGATCTGGTTGCTTGCAGACACACCAAATCCCAATTTGCCATCACCTACCAAGTATGGATGGAATGAAGAAAACAACCAGTACATGCCGAAGGTGTCTGATCTGCCACCAGCCCCTACTGCTGTTGTCGAGCTGGTAAAATGTGGGTGTGGAAGGAGTCGATGCTCAACTGAAGCTTGTTCTTGTAAGAAACATTCACTGGCATGTACAGAGCTATGTGCATGTGATGCAGACTTCAACAACTGTGCAAATCCGAATAACAAACCAGCACAGAATGACACATATGACAGTACAGATGACGAAACAGAGTTGGATGATGATATCGAACTGCAAATTTAGTTCAGTTGCTTAGTGCTTTATAAAAAGTTCTCAATCATTGCAGTAGCTATCAAAGTTTAAACTGAATGTGAATTTGTTTTCTACATATGAAGAGCTTTCATATGATATGCTACATGCATATGTTTTAGTAATATGTGTAGGTTTCACAAAAAATATCAAAGCGGACAGTTTGTCATTTCATGATTAATTTTAAATTCTGTCAAATTTGTATGAACGTTGATTAGAAAAAATGGCACCATCGTTTTTTTTTAATCACAATAGCATATTCTTCAAAATTATGCATGGTGCCAAGAATTAACATGAGTTGCCCACGGGCATTGGTATCAGCAACATAAGCCCCTGCACTAGAAGGCGTTTCTGTTACTCTAGGCGATGAACTAAAATACATTCCTCGAAAATGGCAAACTAAAATAAATAAATTAATACATGATTAAACATAAATAAGCAAATACATACATAAATACAAAACAAAATACCTAATTATTCATAAATGTTATGATAGTCTGGAATTTATTCTAAATGTATTCCTTTGCGAGTTGTGTATTCATAGTTTTGTTTCATTTGGATGTATTCTTACATATTCAAATGTATTCCTTTTCGATTACGTACTCATAACTTCAATATAGCACTGTATCTTGGTTTATATCCAGGACTGAGACCCTTTTTTGAGAACTCCAGTCCTTTCCTTATATTTGGCCAGACACAGGTAGTCACTTAGAACATTTTCTGCACACCTCCCTCCCCCCCATATTTTTCCTTATGTAATTATAACTATCTGGATTGATTTTTGGGTGAAGCTTGCTTTTCAATAGATAGTGTACATGTCAACTAATTTTCATGAGTGACAGTACAGTTGCTAAAATATGAACCTGGGACAAACCCTGTGCAGATCGACTTTTATTTTTCCTTTACACAGTATTAATACACAGCGTTAACCATACTTGGTCCGCGTGAGGTCTTTATAACTATCTACTATTTTGCTTCATTAGTTTGGAAATTTTAAGAAGTTTCACCCCATTAGTTTGACAATAATAACACGCTTCACTCCATTCAGGTGTCAATTATTTATCTGGGCGAGTGATGGAGCGCCTGTAACTTAAAAGAAATCGGCCTTCGGCCGGGATATTAGTCGATGGAATAATGTACAGATTTGGCTTGTAGTAAGTCAGGGTGGGTATTATATTAATTTCAAGGAAGCCTGTGAAGGCGTATCTGATACCCTACGTGATAAACTAAAATACATTGCTCGAAAATGGCAAACGAACAAAAATAATAAAATTTACAAATATATAAATACATACAGTACATATATAAATACATACAGTACATATATAAATACATACATATATAAATACATACAGTACATATATAAATACATACATATATAAATACATACAGTACATATATAAATACATACAGTACATATATAAATACATACAGTACATATATAAATACATACATATATAAATACATACAGTACATATATAAATACATACAGTACATATATAAATACATACATATATAAATACATACAGTACATATATAAATACATACAGTACATATATAAATACATACAGTACATATATAAATAAAAAGCAAAATACCTAATTATTCATACATTTTATGACAGTCGAGTACTTAGTTTTAATTCTAAATGTATTCCTTTGCGAGTTGTGTATTCATATATTAGTTTTAATTCTAAATGTATTCCTTTGCGAGTTGTGTATTCATATATTAGTTTTAATTCTAAATGTATTCCTTTGCGAGTTGTGTATTCATATATTAGTTTTAATTCTAAATGTATTCCTTTGCGAGTCGTGTATTCATATATTAGTTTTAATTCTAAATGTATTCCTTTGCGAGTTGTGTATTCATATATTAGTTTTAATTCTAAATGTATTCCTTTGCGAGTTGTGTATTCATATATTAGTTTTAATTCTAAATGTATTCCTTTGCGAGTTGTGTATTCATATATTAGTTTTAATTCTAAATGTATTCCTTTGCGAGTCGTGTATTCATATATTAGTTTTAATTCTAAATGTATTCCTTTGCGAGTTGTGTATTCATATATTAGTTTTAATTCTAAATGTATTCCTTTGCGAGTTGTGTATTCATATATTAGTTTTAATTCTAAATGTATTCCTTTGCGAGTTGTGTATTCATATATTAGTTTAATTTGTATATATTCTTATATTATATTCAAATGTATTCCTTTTCGATTATGTACTCATAACTTCAATATAGCACTGTATCTAGTTTTATATCCATCTGTATTTCTTCCCGAGTAATGAATTCGTAGTTTAATTAGGCTCCGGTATTGGTGGCGTAATTGTTACTGCGCGGAATTTCGGTGTGAGTGTCCTATATTCGAATCCTTGGAGTACCACATGTATTCATTAGTTTCATTGATTTCATTAATTAGGTTTCTTTGTAAATTAATTAGTGGGTTGGGGATATGAAAATATGTAAAAATGTATTCTCTTTTTAATTATATATTCGTAGCTTTATTATCAATATTTTCTTTGATGGATATAAAATACCATCTGAGGAAGAGCACTTTATTGACAAAGTTTCGCAGATAGCTTCATCAGTGGAGCTTATTGTGCTCTTCCTCAGATGGTGTTTTATATCCATGCAGTCTACTTTTCAAGTACCACTCAACATTTTCTTTGATATTCATATGTGTTGTTACGACTGACAGTAGAGGCTTCTAGTCCATGGACTAACACAGACAAGTAAATACTCAGCACCTCCGTAGCATCAACTCGTAACCAGCCTATCGCAACAGAACAGAGCTCATTCGCAACTTCCAGGCTCTCTGGGGACCAAAGGTGCAAACAATTCCCCAACTGGTTCCGTTATACAAACAATGCAAAAACTGGAACCCCTAGTTGTGGTGAAAAGATATCTTGAGCCACAATTATTTCCAACACTCAGTACCGAATGGCAATACTGAAGAGGATCCTTTCTAAGCTGCAAACAAATAAAAATAAAAATAGAAAGCTCTGATTTAATCTAAGTTAATAAAATTACGGTAAATACCAGCCAATAATGAATGCAAAATTAATGAATCAAACAAAACACCAATCAACCACCACCCCCTTAAGCTGTCCAGACCATTGGTGGGCCTGGGCTGAATTAATCCTCCCTGTAACAGAAGACTAATGATCGAAGTCCTCCACCCTCTACTTCGAACCAGGCACCCCAATAGTCTGAACCCCTAACTAAAACAATGCACATAAACAAATATATATACTTTAACAAGGCCAAGGTTGCGGCACTAAAAACAATAATAAAAACATATATGAAAAACAAACAATAAACTAGGAAGGGACACACAAGCCACACACACGTCCTTAGATTGCTTATACAAACAAATAAAGAATAATGCCAATGAATAAAATAAAGAATAAATAAACAAATGCCAAGAGGAGAGAATTCGAGAGGTAGGTGTTGCTCCCTTGAATGTTAAATGCTGACTGACTGCAGGCTTACCAAATCAATATACAGGGATGCTGAAAATTGCTAGAATAATGCCACAATCTCTATAATACCGCTCTAAAAGGCTCACATCTCCAGAATATCGCTAGAATCCATGTCATTAAATGTAAAAATCTGTCTCTAGATCCAAGTAAATACCTCTGCATCTAGCGGGAATGGAGCTAAATTGGCAACACTGACTGACTGTCCTACAGCCGGGACCATCTGACACCAACAGAGGGCTCCACTTGAACCAGCCTGCTGGTTCTTTTATATAATGCAATCCCCACCCAAACAATGCAACCACGACAAGTAGGACTGCATAAAAGTAAACAACTAAATACACAATGCTTATGTAATGCATAATATAATATGCGTACTATTTACCCATTAATAATAAATGGGTTACACAAATTCCACAGTTTAGAGAATGGGAAAACAGACATCACGTCATTGAACGAAGCAATATGAATTTGAAGCAGACGATAATATATGGATAAATATCGTTCACTGCTTCACGAGGTATGGTACTGCTTCACGAGGTATTGAGACCACCGCAAGACGGTATAACACATTCACCATGTGAATATAATATTATGACCAATGCAACATAGTAATTATAGACTAAACTATATTAAACTTACGATGGATCATCGTAACAGTGTAAATAGTGTATTGGTATTAAAATAGGGTGTTATGCCGGGCAGTAATTCTTGCTCGATTAAGTCAGTTCTATCTTTCCACCCAAGGAAAGCTTTTTAGAACTATAACACTCAGCTGGAACACAGCTGACTGCAAATATACAATTATAAATCTCCTCAATCTATACCAATGATACAGAATACACGGTTGGGTTTAACAAGTTTTTATTTCACTTTATATCAGGGCACAAGCATAGATAATAATTGGTAAATGGTTGAGTCGTATTTATACAGAAATACTCTCGAACCTAACTTCAAGAATGAATAATAATGTTCTTAAAGCATGGATGGTAAATACATCAATAATTCACCATAATAATTAATAAATCATAATTGAATAAACATATGATGAATATATAAGTATAGCATAAATGCTAACAGAGCGGTTAGTCTCAAATAATAGCTGATATCCTGAGGTCAAGGTTAACGCGAGGTATAACATGACTCGAGGTAGGGTCAATAATACTGAGGTCACACCGTCTCAGTGAAGTAGAATATATCAAATAAGAATATCAAGGGACTGGAGTTCTCAAAAACGGCTTTTGTCCTGGTCGCGATTGAGGAAGACGTCCGGGGTTCCCGAGCAGGACAACCTCTAGGTTTATATTCCCAGTATACCTGGGGGTATAAACTTGGGGGTCTCGGTGACTCCGGTCACGTTCTTCCTGACTTTAAGGCGGGCTTAATAATCCTTATGGGTTGATAGGCTCTAAAGTCCTATTTTAACTAACTAGGCTGAATGGTAAATAACGAATGAGTTATTAATAAAGAGAGAGGGTTTAATTCTCTACTAACGTATACAGTTAGATTTGATAATAATAGTTCAGGGAACTGAGTAAATAAATATTAGTCTCGTGTGAAAGACTGAGCCCTCGACATTGAAATATTAACGCGATGTGGGCAGAAATAGAATTACTATGAATTCAAATTAAATGTTTAATTAAACTGGTTGTGAAGTCAGGAAATATAAATAAAACGAGTCTAACTAAGAGACACGATAGATAACACTCTCTGTGAACATTTATACACGATTTATGTACTCTGATAGTCCTATTAACTTAGTATAAGATCTGCCAGGGGTGTTCACAATATTTACGTGTAGTGTGCGGGTAATAATGGCCGAATGGATATATATATATATAAGCCTTAGTGGCAACATATGAATATATATCACGCAGTATATATATAAATCAATCCTAGGATAGCGTTTGTATGTACTATCGACACGAGTAACAAAGGGACTAAGGTGAGAATAAAAGATCTCAGTTATTTACGTTAACTTGAACACATAACATATCCTACACAACCTTTGCAATAATCATAAAACACAATAAGTATTCAAGAAGCACTTAATTTGAGTCGGAGTATAGTAGAGAGTAGCCTTGTAGAGATCTGACACCAGTGGTAGTCCAGTAAATCTAGCAATCATTTAACTGGACCTAGAACAAATTGCAATAGAAGGTTTTTTGGCTTTAACTTGTTTATTAGGTCCCTCTGATGAACATATAAAAAGTCTCCAACTTTTGGACACTGGGAAAGTGGTTAATTTGCATAAATTCAAGATGGCCGCCGTCCAAAGCTTCAATTTACAGATAACTTTTTTCTGGTTGCTCCTAGGCCCTATAAATGTATTACAAACAACGTTTTTTGGCTTTAACTTGTTTATTAGGTCCCTCTGATTAACATATAAAAAGTCTCCAACTTTTGGACACCTGGAAAGTGGTTAATTTACAGCCGAAAAACCTTACAGACAGGCTGAACTGTCTCTTTCACAAGGGGTGACACAGGCACTTTGTGCTTGTATGGGTTTTTTGACCTGTTGTCCCTCTTTTTTATAAAAAAAAAAAAAAAAAAACCATGACGTAGTATGACGTCATTCAGAGCCAATTATGTAATTCATGATAGGAGTTCGTATTCACTTGGATCATCGGTGCTTGCATCAAAGTTGCTATTTTGACAGAGTCCTTTACATTGACCACATGCACTGGAACATTCAAGCTCATTCCGTTTGCAACTACAGCGTTGAGTGTCACAGTTGCCCTTACACTGACATCTGACCAATTTCAGTAGTGAATCAGGAGCCACTGGCGAATCCATCGTCTTCGGTTCAAGCTGTCCCTTCCGCAGACACCAGCTCCATTTCTCGGGGTCCACACAGTTCCCCATCCATTCCTGGACCTGACAATAAACTCGGAACGAGTGGTATTTGGCTGCATCGGTTGTTGGGGGAAGGCTGTGAACTTCAACGGTAGTTGAACTTTTTGCCACCTTGTTGCAAAACTTTGTCTTTCGCAGTCCGTCAAGGGTGTCATTTCCTTTTCCCCCGTACAAATAAACCAAGGCCTTTTCACCAGCTGATGATATCGCGTCTTTACTTCCACTTTGGCAACAGAATGCTTCTATACATTTCAAGAAACCGTTGTCTTCCCTCACTTTCCTCAAGGCAGCCCCTTTACCAATACCATACAGTCGTGAGGTTGTGTCACATCCACAGAGTGCATGGACAACTGGCAGGACACGACAGATGCTTTCACCGAGAGCTTCTGCTACTGAGTTAATATGCCAACATTTCCCACCTTCCTTGCTCGACTTGAAGTACAAATCATTCATCCCTCGTTCCGCATAATGACACAACAGCACCAACAAGTCTGTGTCCTCACCTATCACATATGTCACGGTTTCCCTTGCATGCTCAATTCCTTTCTTCGCAATCATGACATCTGCATCTGCTGGCGCATTGACACAGTCAATTCCATTTGCCTTGAATGTTTCACACAATAAGTCAATGAAGTTTTGCTTATTGTCCGAGTTTGACAAGAAGTTTTCCTTTTTTGACCGAAGGGGCATGGTTGGAGTGAACATCACCTTTTGACCAAAGACTCCTTTTGATCGTCGATTGTGTGTCATGTCCTTGGTAGTAGGTCCTGATTTATAACCGTCGAATACAACCACCGGGTTGAGAAAGTTTTTGGAAACATGCTTCATGTACATGCTTGCAATGTCCTCAAATGTGTCACCCTTCTTCCATGGAATCCTTTGCAATAAGGAACCACCATCCAGAACATGGGTCACAGTCCTTTCTTCCTCAAATGATTCCAATGAAGACTTGGGAACAACAGCTATCTCATCTCCTAGCTGTGGTTTATTGGCTTCCCTGAGCCTCCCCCACTTATCGAACAGAGCAGTAGGGTAGCTAGACAACTCATACGCAAAGACTTCTTCAACACCTAAGTCCCTGTTATTAGCAAAGATGAGGAGCCTCTGGAAAAGGAGCTGTGGGTCGATTGGTACTTTTTCAGCACTGATTGTAACCTTTGCACCCAACGACTCAACTTGATCTTTCTTCCTAAATGAAAAGTCAAAAGCATTGCTACCTTCCATCTTCTGCACAATGTTCATACCAACCTCATACAGTAAATGAGGATTGGCCGAGGCTGGTCCTGTCACACCGTTGGCAATATTCCTGAGTTCATTTGATTCTTGAAATGGATCATAATCCTTGAAGAATGCGAGAACCTTCTCTGTGTCCTTCCTATCTCGTTCACGCCTTGCTTCAGTCATTTCTTTGTGCTGCTCAGAGGTGTGGAAATGCTTCCCTGTCAGTTCTTGCATAACTTCACTCACCTCAGCGCAGGCTGGCATAGCAAGTAACCAGCGCAGGCGTTGCGTTTCCTCCATGCCCCTACCACGTGTCAATCCACCATTCGTTTTCAAAGAGCGCATCAAAACCTGCTCTATAACCAAGTCGCTTGGCAGTCCTGCCCACAGCCGATCACTTCGGCGGATCACAAATAGACCGGAGTTCAATTGACAGAACATGTCTGGGTTGAGCTGCTCAAGTTCAATCATGTTTTGAATGTACACATGGGCTGACTTGGCATAATTGGTATGACCACACGCTGCAAAGTACGGCAACATCTCCTGGAGTGTTCCGAGGTACAGTAGGAAATCGCCCATTCTCAGTGCCCTCAGGAAGCGACGCAGCAGGTCAATCATGTCCATGTATTGAATCCATAGCTTTCCCATCTTATGCTCTGCTAAGGAGCTCTTCTCAGCTTTAAGTTTTTCAGAAATTCTGTTGAAAACGTCTTTACTGCAGACTTCATCCGGTGAAACGTCTTCACGCAACAGCTTATCCAAAAGATCTGCAGCCTCCTGGAAGTCCTTGCATGCGTCACTTTCCTCATCTACCATTGAGAGGTTGACACCGTATGCCCTGCCTAACACAATCGAACTCAAGGCTGTGTCAACCAAGAAGTGGCCTCTGATTGCTCGTGCATAGGCTTTCCCACTCAGCATTTGGGTCACAGCATTTTCAGCGTATATAAGTTCCAAAACCTCCTTAAGCCCAGATGCTTCCATAACATGGCCCATGCATCCCAAAAAGCTCATCACAGAGTGAAAGCCACCCAGGTTCAAAACAATGGGTTTCAGTTCGCTTCCTTCCTTCTCATGAACAATGATCGTCTTCGCTTTCCAATAAAGCGGTTGGTCGAATGTCAGCATTGGCGTCGTTCCCTGGCGATGGCTTTCCGCAGCAACGAAGTGAAGTGTTGAGTAAATACAACTCATGTCCGTAGGGTCCATGTCAATCATGGGCAAGAAATGGACGGATGATTTCCCTGGGTGTGGTCCATGGCACACACTCTGCATTAAGCCGGACCAGCCTGGTCGTTTTGGTCGAAGCAACCATGACGTTTTCCACAGTATGCCCAGATTTTCAAGCTTGTCAGATGCTGAAATGGGGTCAAGCTTTCTAAATTCGAGAGAGATGGGATTAGTATAGGCCTAGGCAAAATGTAATAGACAATAATGTGCAGTAAAGGTAGGGCTTGACCTAGAACAAATTGCAATAGAAGGTTTTTTGGCTGTAAGGTTTTTTGGCTGTAAATTAACCACTTTCCAGGTGTCCAAAAGTTGGAGACTTTTTATATGTTCATCAGAGGGACCTAATAAACAAGTTAAAGCCAAAAAACGTGGTTTGTAATACATTTATAGAGTCTAGGAGCAACCAGAAAAAAGTTTTCTGTAAATTGAAGCTTTGGACGGCGGCCATCTTGAATTTATGCAAATTAACCACTTTCCCGGTGTCCAAAAGTTGGAGACTTTTTATATGTTCATCAGAGGGACCTAATAAACAAGTTAAAGCCAAAAAACCTTCTATTGCAATTTGTTCTAAGTCCAGCCCTACTTTGACTGGTCTAGTGGGGGCGACTGAGTGCATGGTCCGTCTTGGCCTGTTTGCCAAGGGAGTACCCTCGCACAGGTAGTACTCAATCAATCAATCAATCAGCTTTATTTCATAATACTTATACAAGTGGTATACATATTACATATTGGCAGTTATACAAAAAATATCACAACTCTAAAATATTATTAACCCCTAACCATCGGGGCCCGACTTAAGTCCGTATCTAAAAATCTGGTCTATGTGGCGGGGCCCGACTTTAGTCCGTGTGCAATTTTGGTGCAATATTGGCTCTGAGAGAGAGACGAGCGACAGGAGGAGCGTAGGTTACCTCATGACCGCTCGCCACGGCCGACGTGGGCCTACTGACATCTAATCCACACACATCCACCCTCCCTCCCTCGCTACACACGTAATTATGTAACGAAATGACCGTATTTTAGCAATTTTGCCATCGGTTGCACGATCGTTGCAAGACAACCAGTGATCGTAGAAGGATGGTTCAGGTGTCATTGGAAAGCTCAATTTACATCCTTTCAGGGATACATAATTGTATTACGCTCTGGCTCTTGTTTATGCATGAAAAAAAGCACGGAAACAAGGCCATTTATGGCACAAAAAAAAACGCTGGGCGCGTAGTGGAAAAAAACTGACCCGCCCGCTCGTAAGGCGTTAAAATAGCAAAATCCTTGTAAATTAAAAAAGACCATAAGTTTGGTACAGACATAATAGTTCATAAAAAATAGCAACTTCAGGATGATACCATACAACTGATGGTACACTACATTATATTAAGTAAAAAAACTGTTAAATTCTTACATAAACACAAAACACATTATCTACGAGTGTGTATTTTAATCATACATAGTATTTAAACATATGTTATATGTCACAGTTCTACATCCTGCCCCAAGGTAACAGCACACGATGCCCAGAGGTTCATGACTCTGTACCCATCTGATTCTAGCCTTAATTATATCAAAGTCACAATATGGTGATATATCATATGAATTGATGACATTATTATTAAGATAGGTACAACAGTAACCACATTGCAACCACGGAAAATTGAATTTAATAATAGAAGATCTTGAATTGATAATTCTTTTAAAAAATCTTGCCTGTACAAGGGTCAAGTGATGTGTTAACAGTAACAGATCACAAGACTCGGCAGCCTCATGGCTGCTACCATAAGAGGGAGCACCTGTTATACGTCGAAGGGCATTGGAGAAAGCTACTTCAAGAGTTTTAAAAAATTTGATCTTTTCACATTATCATTATTCCACAGACAAAGGCCATAATCAGGTATACAGTACGATTTGAAAAGACAAATTAAAGTTCTTGTTAACATATTTAAAATCTCTGAGTATAATGTTAAAACAAGCGTAACATTTCTTAAGGTTAAATTCTATATCATCCCCATCCTGTAAATCAGAGCGTACAATATGACCTAAATACTTATAAGAGTCAACTACATCAAAAGTATCCATAGCTAACTTTACTGAATTATTTATGTTACTATGATTATTACAGATCATACATTTATTTTTTATTTTATTTATTTTTAGGTTATGTTGATTAAGGTCATTACATAATTTTTCATAAAGATTACCAATCATGTTTTTGGATTTAGCTACCAAAATAATGTCATCCGCATAAGCAAGAATAGTGAGTCTCTTAATACTGTTACGACCGGCACAACTGAATAAACAAGGGCACTTAGTATTGGACTACAATATAGGCTAAGTATGCAACAACGGTACGCTAATTCCAAACCCTTGAACTATTAAGCAGGTGAACAAAACACATAAACCCTCTAGAGTTAATATACTAGATAACGGGGTATCAATTAACAAGGGATAAGTGTACTCTACTAAGGCTTTCCAGCAATGGCAAAGCCTGCAAACAACAAGAAGTAATTACGTTGAAGTCTAGTCCTACAGCAAACAGACTTGAAAGCTTCTGCAAACGTCTGATGCTCTAAGAGGCTCGTAGAATATAGAACTGTAATAATGCAAGAGGCAGGACATGAAACGTGTATCTTAAATACACCAAAAAGCAGGACATCTGTAATGGAAAACACGAGAATGCAACAACTCTGTGACAGTAATAATAACAGCAACTCAAAAACAGTACTTCCTTAAATAAAGTAACAGCCACCAACGGTTGTGCCCTGCGCAACAACCTAGGCTAAACAATACCGTGAATAATACTAAAGCACACGTGATAAGAGTTAATAAGTATGCATTGTCTTCTCCATTAATATAGTCTAGCTGTGGTATCAGGGTATGGGAAACTAGGTAGAGCCAAGCATGCTCCTAGCCTAGTGCCATCCTTAAGGATATCTCCCTATCTTACGTTAATGACCGGGAAGCTCTCGTGGTAAGTCCAGGTCTCTCGTACCTGGTCTTGCCCTGACGCTCCCCAAGAAGTCAAGCAAAGAGCTAGCAATATACTGGCAGGAGTAGGCAAAAGCCATCTGCCAGCACAATGCTACACTCGCAAAGGAAATATCCAAAAGGGCTGGCCACCAGGCTACCCAGCACCGTCGAAGTCATATAGGCTGTAGCGAGTCGTATACACAACACTGACAACGACAACAGATACCCACCACAGTCTAGCATTAAATAATGGAGGAGAACAAGCAATATTGAAAAGCACCCTACAGTATGAAATCTATGACTCTAAACCTTGCTAAGCTAGTACATAATAATATCTGAGAGCAGGAGATTGTAATACGACTGGCTGACAGTGAATGTCGCTTGCGAGGGGGCCAGAAGGGATGGGTAATTGATTGCAAAGCATAGAAGTATGGAAAAGAAGAAGTTCAGAGAGAGAAACAGTAGTATAGGTGGTTATTGGGGAACAGAATGCAAAGGGATGTAGACACAACCTCACGGCGCCGTGCTCTGAGGGAGTCAGGAGGGTAAGAGCCCGTCCACTGGGCTAGGAGAGCTGCAACCAACCACAGGTCACTACGTCACAGGGACACAAAGCCCACGTGATCCTGTTCAGCCACTCACCGACAAGCGGGCCGGCCGGGAAGGGAGCGCGCGCACACGCACTACACCTCGCTCCCCCTTATCTCTCTCATTGCAACTAACACACTGCGTATCTTATAACACTATCAATGATATAAAATACTTCTTGGTGTCACAGACAAGAATAAAGGCAAACACTAAACTGTCTGTGACAACTTAAACACTATGAAAGAAAGAGGGTCGCTCTACGACTATCATAGCCCATTTCACTGCCCTGGCGAGCGCTAGCGAGTACGAGAGCATTCTGAACAGCTGGCTAGCGTAACAATACCCAGTTTGAAACCTTGATCTACTGCTGACATGTTTCCAATTATATCATCTATATATAGTTTAAATACAAATAGAGACAGTATCCCTCCTTGTCTAACACCTGTCTCCACAGGATAAAAAGAACTCTGATAACCCTTCCAGCAGATATTTGCATGTTGATTTCGTAAATAGTGCATAATTAACCCTTCTTTGGCGTCGCGCAACTTATGTCAGGCTAACTAATGCCTTCAACATTTTCTATGACAGAGCTCCAGAGTATCTAAAAAATGATTTTGTTAAAGCAAATGAGAGTGGACATAATACAAGAAACAGGATGTTTAATTTTAAGGTCTCGAGAATCCAAGGACAGGGTAAGCAAACATTCTTCTTCACTGCCATCAAAGACTGGAACGACCTACCCCAGTCAGTCCGTGAAAAGAGAACACTGTATTCCTTCAGACGTAGCCTGAAGGAACACCTGAACCGGACAGCTGCGAGAAGGGAGCACCAAGCTTATGTCTACTACTAAATACGACATAAGAGATAGACAAACCAAACTGAAATGATTACTGATTACGGATTACTGATATTTACTATAGGATGTAAGGTATCTTAAAATAACCCCCTAGAAATACTTTCTCTAAAGTATCTATTTCTTTATCCTCCCCATTTCCCCAGCTAACCTAATCCCACAAGGACCCCAATGGAAATACGCCTAACGGCCTTATTGGGCTATCCTTAGTTGGAATTATGCAAGGCTGGTACATGTCATATTTATAACATACTATGTGGTACCAACTCTGTAAATTGCTAACTGAATAAATATTATTATTATTATTATTATTATTATTATTATTATTATGTCGTGTGAAATACATTTGGACTAAGTGGCGGTTCACAACTTATGTCGTGTGCCATTTTCAGCACGTAATGTTGCAGAGAGAGAGAGCTGAGCGGTGTGAGGAGCGTAGTAAGGCTATGACCGCCGCCCACCACCGCGGTGGGCCAACTGAAGTGAAAACCACCCTTCCATCCCCCCTCACACTCACTACACAGGGAATTATGTAGGGAAAGTACCTAATTACATGGTTTTTGCACTCGTGTTGCGCGATCGTTGCAAGAAAACCAGTGGCCGTACAAGGATGGTTAGGTGTCATTGGAAAGCTCTGTTTATGCCCTTTCAGGGATAGATACTTGTTTTACGCTCTGGGTCTTATTTAGGCATGAAAATGATCACGTAAACAACCCTATTTAGGGTAAAAACACCCCGCTGGGCGGTACATATAAATTACCGCCTAGGCCGCTCGTAAGGTGTTAAGAAAACAATATCTACAGGAATACCTCTATTAAGTAATTTATTTCCTAACAAAAAATTATCAACCATGTCGAATGCTTTGGAAAGATCTACAAACAATATATAACCAGTTTGTTTATTTTTGGAATAGTGTTTCATTGATTCTTTAAGCAAGAGACATGCATCACTTGTTGAGATTACCTTCCTAAAGCCAAACTGTCTTTCATTAAGCGAACATGTTTCCTCTAAGATGTCCAATAGATGTAACTCAAAAATCTTTAGTAAACAAGACGACTGCATTACAGGTCTGTAATTTGATGAATCAGTGATATTTCCTTTCACATCCTTTAAAGTGGGAAATATATCACCTCTAAGCATTGCTGTAGGAATGAAACAGTGGGAATATATTGCATTGTAAAATAGTGAAATCATATTTAAAAGCGAGTCTGAGGCATTTTTTAACACTCAAAGAGCGGGTGGTGGAGTATATTCACTGTGCCGCCCAGCGGGTTTTTTTACCATAAATGGGGTTGTTTCCGTGCTCTTTTTCATGCATAAACAAGAGCAAGAGCGTAATACAAGTATGTATCCCTGAAAGGGCGTAAATTGAGCTTTCCAATGACACCCGAATCATCCTTCTACGATCACTGGTTGTCTTGCAACGATCGTGCAACCGAAGGGCAAAATTGCTAAAAATACGGTCATTTCGTTACATAATTACGTGTGTAGCGAGTGAGAGAGGGTGGAGTAGTGTGGAGTACATGTCAGTGGGCCCACGACGGTCGTGGCGAGCGGTCATGAGGCAACCTACGCTCCTCCCACCGCTCGGCTCTCTCTCAGAGCCAATATTGCG
Source organism: Paralithodes platypus (assembly GCA_032716605.1). Lineage (NCBI taxonomy): Eukaryota > Metazoa > Arthropoda > Malacostraca > Decapoda > Lithodidae > Paralithodes > Paralithodes platypus. The sequence goes on from CM064520.1 coordinate 41,538,745, forward strand.
CCAAAATTGCACACAGACTTAAGTCGGGCCCCGCCACATAGTCCTTTCTTCTCCATACGGACTTAAGTCGGGCCCCGATAGACAAGGGTTAAGAGCATGGAATGGATACCATCGTGACCAATACCATTGTTCAATTGACAAAGACATCTCCTAATGGAAAATCTCGATATCTTAAGGTTCATCTTTCTACCATTATTCCACATTCCTTTGAGTCTATTGATCAGATTAGTTTCTCTATCACTGGAATTGAAGGGTTGCTCTCCCAAAAATGTATTAGCGAAAATATTGGTAATTTCTTCGTTCATCTGTCCATCTATAATATTTGAGATTTTACCAGTACCTGCTCCTACGTTTAACGTCCTTCCAGAATTCAGTTTTGTTTTTATCAGTAAATTTCTCTGTTATACTCTGACATCTATCTTTGTTTATATCCTTCTTGCAAAGCTTAAGACTATCTTTAAAACAATGTCTCGATTCAACCATATCATGATACTCTTGAGTGTCATGGTTTTTGCCAAGTTCTAACCATCTAAGATAAAAAGATCAAGGTATTTCATGTTTATTTTTAACCCTCCTGTTCCAGCCAGGAATAACTTTACATTTATTTATTTGTAGGTACTTCTTCTTAAAAGAATGAGATGCAGTTGCTAGAGAGGAACAAAATAACTCATAAAACTGATCAAGACAGTTTAAGTGTTCACTATCCTGAGCCCAAGGTACAACAACTTTGTAATGTTTGGAACTTGTTATTCTTAAGAAGCTGGCAAATTCGGTAGTCGATTTGGTTAAGCTCGGCAGGCAGTAAACGATTCCACATAACTCCCCCACTTGCATGGCAAGAGTTATTATTAGATACATTTTCATGGACAAAATCACTATTTGGATTATCTTGGGATTTTAAGCAAAGAGTAGTAGTAAGTGGTAGATGATCAGAACCAATCATAGCTTTCAATATTTCAACGTTTTTTACTTTAACAGTGTCACATTCACGTCCGATAACATGATCCAGCCACCTACTAGTTGAGGTTCCATAACTAATAAAAGAGAATGAACTAGCAGGTAACATAGCTACATCAAAATATTTTGGTGAATTTTCCTTCATAAAATTGTGCCAAATTATGCCATGCTCGACCAGAGACAGGGTCAGCGTTAAAATCACCCATGAAAAAAATAGAATCAAAATTATACTTTTGAATTACCTCGCCCAATTTAAAAATAGTTTCTAGGTATTTATTTAGTGTTCTAGCTTCCCAAAGGTCACTGTTTGCATTATGTATTAATAAGTACAATATCATCACCAAAAACTGATATACTTATAACTATAAAGTTATTTTCTGTAGTAACATTATTTATCCTAATATTAGAGTTCTTCCTCCAAAGTACAGCCATCCCACCCTGTGGACGACCAGCCATGGCAGCAAGAGCTTTATCAGAATAGGTGGCTGCAACACCCACACTTTCATAATTCTCATCTATATAGTCTATATGTTTAATTTATTATCTGTAATGACAGTTTCCTGCAATAGTATTAGATCATAGTCATGAGATGCTAGTTTACGAATTATATCAATATTTTTTTGTAGTGAGCAGCAGTTATATGTACAAATCCTAATATCCATGATAGTAAAAAACTAGAAATATACAATGGGTATAAACATGGAAAATATATACAAATGAATATAAATGAGTTTATGTATCTACAATCTGTGACCTTATTCACTACGATTTATTAAGGAGACTTACGTCTATTGTATTATTTGTTTACCCTTATACCTTCAGGCCATAGCTCCTTCATAAATAACTTCTCCCTCTCTGGTATTGTAACTGTAACTTTATAAGCATTAAATGATTCAGAGTAAATATCCAACTTTGTAATTGCATGAATATTTACCTCAAAGTTATCCTTAATAAAATTATATACTTTAACATCATCTTCAGTAATATGTAGCTCTACACCACCAACAAAGACATCAACCATTTTCTTTGCCCCTCTCAGTATGTGATCTCTCCTGTGATGCCTTTAAAGGAGTTATAATTTGTTTTATTATTCCTCTTATCATTCTTAGACAGAACCAAAGTCCAGACATTATTTGCATTATGTACAGTGTTCATAGAAGTTTCTGGCCTATACAATGAAGGCGCTGCAGCATTGGGTTTTGGTTCAGTTAGCCTGGTTACCACTTCAGTATCAGGGTTCGTCACCATCTCACCACCATCACCATCCACGGCACCGTCACAATCACCACCTCCTATGTCGACGGTCTCCACGGCTCCAGCGTAGCTCAGACGATTTCCAGACCTCTCTCTTCTGTCACGAACCCGTTTCTCATCAGAGCTCAGTACGGTCCATCTAGAAGTCGGAATTTCTTGATCAGCGTCACTCATGGATGACATTCTTGTAGATTTATTTCGGGATTTAGCCTGATTTTGTGAAACTCTTGAAGCTGTACTTGATTCAGCAGCATTTAATCCCGAAGGCCTCTTGTTCCTCTCCCGGGTATGTCTAAAGGATGAAATGTCATTAACCGTAGATCTGCCAAGACTTTCCCTGCGAAAATCTCCAGTAGCCTCTTTCATACCCATAACTGCGCAAGATAATTTGTTATTCACTTCACAAAGCTCAAGCTTCATTTCCCGCAATGTGTCAGCTGTATTGAACACTTCAGTTTTAATGTCCATTATTTTTGGAATAATTTAATTTCATTTCATTATTTCATCAGACAAACTGCTTAACATGGGGGCAATCATTTCGAGTCCTAGAGGAGGCATTCTTTTATGAGAATCAGACAGAAATTTAACATGCCTATGAGATTCACACACCTGCGAGTGAAATTTGAACACGTCGTTTAAGTCTTTTCGTTTTTTGTCGGGGTCACATCTCCAGACAATTTCTTCCTTTAACATATTGCATAATGCAGTCTTAGCCGCTTTCACTTCTTCATGAGAGTAGAAACTATAAGCAATATCCTTTAGTGACTTGGGATTTTCATAATCGTCTTTAGCTGAAGTAATAAAACACAAGAGATTGTTTATAATTTGATCAATTACCACCATTTTGATCAATAGACGGCGGCACAAGCCACCCACTGGCAGAGCATTAAGTTCACACCGACTACACTTTGCATATTCAAAGATTACTAATGAGCTTCACACATCATAGGAACATCAGTATGTATCAGCAGTAACTCCCATTGTTGGCGGTAGCCTTGTACTGTAGGGGTTATGGCGGGAATGTGGCGGAGGTACAGCAGACACTACCCCAACACACCACAACAACGCCATCTGACCACCACGGCTGGCGGTAGCCTTAACTGTAGGGGTTATGGCGGGAATGTGGCGGAGGTACAGCAGACACTACCTCAACAACGCCTTCTAACCACCACGGCTGCAACAGGTGTAGTGACGACTGGCGGTATCCTTAACTGTAGGGGTTATGGCGGGAAGGTGGCGGAGGTACAGCAGACACTACCCCAACACACCCCAACAACGCCCTCTGACCACCACGGCTGCAACAGGTGTAGTGACTAACGTAGGTCACTTCCGGTACAGCCTACACACACTCTCTCGTCCAGACACCGTCGCAGCTTGAAGGGAATGATCTAAGAGGATTTTAGCTAGCCTCTACGGATGGTGCTAATCGGCCGAGTTGTTCATGTATACTCCCCCACAAGTTACCCATGGGACACAGTGCCTCGACTTGCCTAACTTTACCCTGTTTTCGGCCAGGTAGTATTTGATTTTACGGAGAGTGACAAGTCGGGTGTTTCCGGAACATGAGAGGCATGGGAAATATAGTTTCTGATTTATTGCGTGGTTGTCTAAAGCCTTAAAAATACAATGCATACATGGTTATGTGGGGAATGGTATTTTTTATTTATTAATAATAAAAGTAAATGGCCTAAAGCTTAGGTGTACACAGGATAAATTATTTACAGTATTGGAGGCCTCTCTCTATTTAGAGGCTTGTATGGAGCTGTCTGTTTGTCCTTTTGTCTAGCTAGATTGTAAACATTGTCTCGTCTAGAGGTGGTAGTGATGAGTGGAACCGCCAGGGTAACTGGAGAGGAATGAAGGAGGTTGATGTCGCATTTGCATAAAGTCATCTTCCTCGTAGTCTAAATCCGGGCCAGGTGTAGGCGGCCATTGCTCACCTGGCGCCTGAGGGTAAATACCAACAAACTGTGGCGGCTGTCTTACCATACGTATCTTAAGTGTATCAGAAGCCGCGTGTTTTCCCTGCAGTTGTGATACGGGTGACTGAAGTATGTTGTTGATGCTGTCCAGGGGAGACTGTTTCCGGTCTCTCTTCCGGTCTCTTATGGACGCAATTCTATGTGTGGAAGTTGTCGGTCCTTCGGTTGATGGAAAAGGGTTTGTGGTCTGCTTCGGTATTACATTGTCCAGCCCTGTCATCTCATAGGGTATCTGCTTTTGTATTAAAATGTCCTTCTCAATGATTTTTGTATTCATATATCCTTATACCTCCATCAAGCTTAAAGAAATACCCCAAGACACCCCATCGCGATACATGTGTGCATTTTTCGGTAGAAAAATGCCCTATATTTCTATTTTTGTTCGTTCTTTTGTCTCCGTTTCTCTTCTCTATTTCCTTTATCAATATTATATTCATTCACAATCTCCTTTTCTCTCATGTCTTCATGGTTAGAGCGTGTAAGTTAAGTTCTGTATGTGATATCCTAGGTTCGAATCCTGGGAGAATCACATGCTCTCATTAATTTCATTTGGGGTGTTGTTTGTGTTAATTACGATGTTAAAAATAACCCTTCCTCTTTTCCTTCGTTTTACTAAATTTCTTCCTAGAACAAAAAAACTCTTGCTGTCATTTTCGTACTGTTCTCATTTGATTTGGCAGGTATTTGAAGAAAGTTTGTTTATTTAATTTGGGCTCAACTGACTATATATATATACGTGTATATATATATATATATATATATATATATATATATATATATATATATATATACATATATACATACATTTTTTAGACTGAGAGCCCCACACATACGTGCAGTTTCAGTCTCTTGTCTTAATGGCGGCGTTCCAGGCAACCCTGTTGAGGGCTGCTACACTTGTCAAATTTTTGGATTCGAGATCGGCACATATAGTCCGATCCCAGGTCTTCCTTGGTCCACTCCTTGGTGCAGCTCCCTCTTGCATCTTTTCACCCAATTTTGTTCATCCATTCTCTCCACATGCCCTCCTCTACTTGTACGCATCTCCTCGCTAATACTTTTTTTCTTTTTTTTTTTTTTTTTTTTTTCTATATTCCAACTTACTTCCTCTCGGGCATAGGCTGAGAGCCTTAACATTCACCGCTTTACAATGAACGGTTAAACCCGTGAGGTCTTGTTCCAGTCTAGGGAGTGAGACATGTGAAGCATGTAGAGTACAACGAGCACCTGCCATCTTGCCTTCACATGAGGCACGGTGCTCACTCATGGCCCGAAACGACCCCATCTCTGAAGCCACCTCGTTCCCGTGCTTCACTGTTTCACCCCCTACACTCGGACTCTCACACTTACACACACACAACGCCACCTGTTGAGCAGATAACTCACCAGGCATTGCACCCCTATAGCATATTTTGAATATGGGAATATTCATACAGTGCTATTTAATCAGGGAACAATGAGGGCATTTTATTGACGTTTCGGTGGGCTTGTGGTAATGCACTGATACCAGGTACAGCACAAATTCCATCCCAATAATATCTTCCCATTGATACATCGGGATTTGAACCCGGGACCTTTGGATTACCAGGCCAGTGGCAAGACCACTCCACCACACCTCCCCTGAGGTTATACCTTATACCTAAGCGTCTCCTCAGCTCATCATTAGTTATTCTATCCTGCAGTTTGGCCCCATACATCCATCTCACCATTGTCATCTCATAACGTTCAATTCTGTTGACATCCTCTACTTTACCGACCCATATTTCTGTGGCAAATGTCATTGTACTTCTAACATGTGAGGCATACACCTTTCCCTTCAAGGGGAGAGGCATTCTTTTCATGGTCATAATTGGCAGCAGTTCTCTGAACTTCCCCCAGCCGCATCTAATTCTAGCGACAGTGGCAGCCTCGGCCCCAACACCGGCAGAGATGGTATCTCTTAGGTAACAAAACTTGTCCACCAGCTCCAATGACTCATTTTCAAAATTCCCAGCCATAGGATCATCATTTAACACAAGCTCGCTCTTGCACACTACGCACTCAAATTTCTCGATTTCTGACACATCCTTCGGCAGGGTCCTTTTATTCTACTACAACGCTTACTCCCATGGTGCACCCAACATCGACAGACGCTACACCGAATCGAGTTAGCGCCCACACCCTTTCCACACACTGCACATGGGGGTGCACCACTCTTTTCCACATTGCCTCGTCTCAATCTACAATGTATAACCTTGGTTTTGTTAATACTGACTCTTAAGCCCTTGCTCGCCATGCCTTCTCTCCATCTTCTGAATTTGGCCTCAGCATCTTGCACATTGTCAGCTATTAGGATTAAATCGTCTGCATAAAACAGTTACCATGGGAGTCTGGATCTAAAATCTCTAGACAGTGCCTCCAGGACCATAATAAAGAGGAGGGAGCTTAACACTGAACCCTGATGAACTCCAACACAGACTGTGAACTCCTCACTCAGTACACCTTTCACCCTCACCGCAGTTCGCGAATCCTCATACACCTTCATTATCACACGCACCAGCCACTCTTCCACACTAAGTTTCCTAATAGCCCACTGCACAACATCTCTAAGCACCCTGTCAAAGGCCTTCTCCAGATCTACAAACACAAAGTAAAGTTCCCTGCCTTTTAGTAAGTATCTTTCCTGTATCTGCCTGACTATGAAGATAGCATCGGTTGTACCACGTCCTGGCATAAAACCAAACTGCATATCATCAATGGAGATGCTTTGCCTGAGCAAACCCTCAAAGACTCTCTCACAGACCTTCATGATTTGGTCAAGCATTTTCAGGCCCCTATAATTACCGCTATCTAGCGCATCCCTTTTTCCTTTATATATATTTACTCTTACTCTTTTGTGCCCATCCTCGGGGATTTTCTCCTCTTCAATAATTTGTGTTTATCATCTCAATGACTAAGCTGACACCAGTCTCCTCTGAGGCTTTTATCATCTCAGTGACAATGTCAGAGCACCCTGAAGCTTTACCGTCCTTCATTTTATTGAATGCGCCGCTCACTGCAGCTGATGCTATCAAAGGAGAGGGTCCAGATATTGGTTTTTCGATACTAAGCTGTTCCTTATTCCATTCAAACTCTACATTTAACAATCGTTCATAGTGTGCCTTCCATGATTCTCTGATTTCATCCTCTGCATACACAATCGTCCCATTATTGTGGTTCACCTATAATATCCCTACTGTAATTTTTAACTCGCTAGCTAGGTTGAAGATCCCATTGGGATTGTCCGTGTTACACTCTTGTTCGAGGACCAGGTCCTCAATGCCTTTTTTAGCGTTGTAAATAACTCTTTAGTGTGGTGCGTTATGTCACAAAAATAGCTCCCGCAGGATTTGCTTGCTAAAATTGATTTTATTGCTTTTTTAGGTTGATTTAGCATCAGACTATTGTAAAATGATGGGGTTCAAATTTTCCGACCCCCGAACCCCCACTGGGGGTCCCTTCAATTACAGTACCCCCTTGAACTGACTCCTTCGCAAATCTCAACTGATAATGAACCAATTTTTGTGATTTTTGAATTGTTTCTAGGGTTATTGATGATGCTGAGTAGATTCCTGATACTTTTGACACAACCAGAAGTGGCAATCATCCAAAGTTCGAGTGGGTGACAAGGTCATCAAGTTGCGCGAAGAGCGTGAACTTCCCGGTAGATTTCTAATCATCCAAAGAAGCCGACCTGGACTTGTACCAAAACTTGAAGAGACCATAGGGGAATATGAGATGTCAGTGGTTTCGCGCTCCCTGTTTTCTGTTGATGGTTCTCTGTACATTCCAACGGACAAGGCTAGTCTGATGCATGCCATCGAAGGAGTGGAGTCTCAATCACTTCAACCTGCATCTTGTCTCAATACAGCTAATCTACCTCGAGTAGTCGTTGTTGATGCCATGGCTGTACTTCAAAGCATGAAGAAAACATCGAGCATGAAGACACTGTCTGATCTTCAAGAGGCTTTCATCAAGCAAATTGAGTGGATACTGATTGGCTACTCTGAGGGTCGAGTAGTATTTGACCGTTATCTTGACCAGTCCCTGAAAAACAAGACACGACAGAAAAGAGCAACCACATGCACTGACTTCGAGATTCACCCACAAATGAAACTGACCATGTCTATCAAGGATCTGTTGTCTTCATCAAAAACAAAAACAAATCTGACAGCAATGGTTGCATAGGGTTTACTGGAACACAACCAAGATGACAAGGTCAAGTTGGTTGTTGTGTATGAAAACACAATCAAGGGCCGTAATTGGGAAGTTCATGCCCATGAAGAAGCTGATACGCTGATACCTCACCAAGCTCTGGCTTCGACAAATGAGACAACTAAACGAGAAATTTGTGTGTGGTCACCCAATACTGATGTCCTTGTACTTCTCCTCGACCTGGTTTCTCGCGATCGACTTGGAGCTCAAAATCGCCTAAAGTTCTTGACTAGTAAAGGTGCAAAGCAACGAGAAATTGATGTGATCGAGAGAGTGCAAGTGATTGGATGTCGAAAGTGTCAAGGGCTCATAGGGCTTCACAGCCTTTCTGGTGCCGACTGGGGCGAACAATTTGTTGGTATCTCCAAGAAGACGTGGATTACTGCTTACCTGAAGTTGGATGAAGGAGACTCTTTCATCGACTGCTTTCGGGAGCTTGGTGAAGGTGATGTCACAATGGAAATTATCAATAATGATCTACCTCGACAGTTCAAGGGTTTGGAAGAATTTGTATGTCGTGTGTATTGTCCAAAAGGTCCCACAAACTTACCAGCACTGAGATGGAAACTGTTTTGCTCCAAGAATTTGGAAGGAGAGATGCTTCCACCCACTCGAGCTGCTTAGTATCCCACATCACTCGGGCAAATTACATTTCCATGCGCGACAAGTCCTACAATTCGAGCTGCCCAGAACTACCTCCCATTGAAGACAACAGTTGGAGTGTCAGAGATGGAGTCTATCTTCCAATGAGCTGTCTGAAACTGCCAGCCCCTCAAGCTGTAATCGAGCTGACAAAATGTGCATGCCAAACTGGTTGCAAAAATAGATGCAGTTGTTTGAGGAATGGCCTCCCATGCATTCCCCTTTGCAGGGCCGTGCAGATAACTAGTTTCGGGCAGGTGCTCAAAGTTAAAAAAAAGGGCACCTAGCTACTATTGAATTAATTAATTCTATACGCACTTAATAATCCTTTCAAATTCGTTCAAACAATGCAACAATAATTTAACTGATAAATCTTTCTGTATGACTGACATCAAACAAACATACATCAATATAATGTTAACTTAATGATAAGTAAATCTAGTTGGAAAAAAAAGATACAGCACATATAAGCTACATATAATAAGCACCCAATTTCTTCAACCCCAACTTTATTATTTTAACATTCTAAATTAATGACATTTCACCGGAGAAGCTTTCTCTAGGCACGACTTTGAATATATCGATGACGACATCGATGTGGTTGATTTATATTTATTTTCTATTGCCAACAGTAAGAGGTCAGAGAACCTCTCCTCACTGCACAGACTGCGCATCCTTGCCTTCACCAGTTTAGAGTTTGGAGAAAGGCCTTTTCATTGTTGTAGTTGTGACAGACAGTGTGACATAAATTTTCACCAGCTCAAACAAATTTGGGAATATCTACTGGACACTGTTTTCCTTCAGTGGGTTAAGCATCATAGCAACACTGTTTTGTGGAGGGGAAGAGAATGACGAATAGATCTTCTTTCAGCTCAGATTGTAAGTTGTATACCTCTTCCAACTCACAGAACTGACATCATTTTTGCACTGATTAGAGTGTCTGTTCTTTCAGTTTCTTTCCAGTTATCTTGTTCTGTCAGGCAGTGGAAAGTATTAAGGATATGCCAAAATATGTTTTATCAACCTTTAAACCACCTTTCTAGCTCTTGTGCAAGTGTGTTTAACTCTAAAAACACATACAACACCTTTACACAGTAGTAGTCATCCTCATTTTGATATCAGTGGTCTACAGTGCCAAAAGTGGCACTATGCTTGTATCGTTCAGGGATATTTGTTCTACCTTGTCCAGGAATCACAGATGGATTCAGCTTTTTCTTTGGCACTTCTAAAAACCTCCTGGAAATTATAATTTATTTTTAAAGTTCTGTAGAACTCCATCTACAATTGTGTAGGATGTTGCCAAATCGAGGTCTTTCTACTGAAATGCATTAGATGCATATGTAGTCTCGAAAAAAAATGGAGTGATGATCTTAAGACAAATTAGAAATTCAAAGCTATAGCTCCTCAGTAATATCTTTTAGTGGGAGGACCACATTATATAATTGGCATATTTTCGCGGGTCATAGGAAAATCCCTGATAAAGTAAAGATGCTACAGTCCAGGCAAAAGGGCACTTTCAATACATGGGGCAAAAGGGGCAGGTGCTTGGGCACCCCCAGCACCCCCCCTCTGCACGTGCCTGCCACTTTGTAAATGTTACGTCAGTTACTGTGGAAATGTGATCAGCTATTGTTCAAATGATGATAATCGAGATGATGATGATGACAATGAGTAAATTCTTCATTATGTATTATGCATGAAAAATAATTTCTAACGATGTGCAAATTTGTTAGGATTATCTGAATGTGACTACTGTTATGTATGATGGTGTGATGATGTCATATTGGGTTATTGAGTGTGAAATATTTGTTTGTTTGAATTCGGTAAAATTAATGAAGATGCAGTTGCTGAAATAATATATTTTATGTGTTGAGTACTTTCAATGAATACTGTATTATATTTGTTAAGTAGGTTCGGAAAATGTGTTTCATTTGTGATTATGTATGATGCAGAACATTCAGTATTATGTATGATGCAGAACATTCAGTATTATGTATGATGCAGAACATTCAGTATTATGTATGATGCAGAACATTCAGTATTATGTATGATGCAGAACATTCAGTATTATGTATGATGCAGAACATTCAGTATTATGTATGATGCAGAACATTCAGTATTAAGGTCCTGAACAAGAGAAGTTGTTTAGTCATGAACTACTCAGTTATTGCGATGTTTTTGCTTCTATGCTATTTTACACCGTGAATTTGTCATGATGTGGCTTTATTATGTATGATGATAGAAAGATATACCGGTAAGATGGGATGGAAGAATATGAAAAGGAATCACTTGGTTGTATGAATTCGGTGAAATTAATGAAGAGGCATTTGATGGACGAATTTATTCCAGCTGTTATGTAGTTTCAGTAACTTTTTTTTCAGTTGTTTCCATGTGTGATTATGTGTGATACAGAGCATTCAGTATTAAGGCACTAAGAAATTGACAGTTGCTTAGTCATGAGCTTCTCAGTTATTGCAATGGTTTTCTGTGCTTCTTCTTTGTCATTTAATGAAAAATTATCTTTTCAAAAATAAATATTGCTGGTATAATTCAATTCGTTGTCATTGAATAGCATTATTTTAAAAGTAGGAATACATACTTTATTCGACGATTATTTCAAGTTGTGTATAACAAGCGTTTTTTTCCCCTACAGTGCACATAACTACTCCACAATGTCTTTTGAGATATGTGAAAAATCCACAATTTTTTTTTCTATTTCCTGAAGTGTACATAACTCTTGACACAAAAATGTAGTTCCAAAAATTATAGCATTGCTGATATTTCCATCCTCAATAACATATGAATGATATAAGACGTAACCAAGTTTATCGATAAACTTTATTTCGCCAAATTTTCAATGTTATTTTAGCATTAAAGCCATAAGTCAATTGTTGTCACTTCCAGTCGTTTCCAACATAATACAAATCAACTCAGTGTCATCAAGAAACAAAAACAAAACAACACTAAGATCATTAAAATCGGTCCATTATTGGCGAAGATATGTGTTGGATTCATTCCAGGGGCGCCCCGAATTGAGGGGGGCCTCCACCGGGGGGTCCGGGGTTCGAAAAATGTGAACCCCATTATTTTTTAATATCTCACACCCAAAGGTTCCCAATAAAATAATAAAATCAATTTTACACAAGGATCCACACTAAGCTGGCAGTTCGTTTAGCTGCCTGGTATTCCTCCTTACTGCCTCCTTTCTTCCATGCTTTGAAGCATCTCTTTTTCTCTTTCACAGCATGTTCTACCTCATCGTTCCACCACCAGGAGGTCTTATTCCTAGGGTGACCCTTTGTTTTCCCACAGACTTTGTCAGTGGCAGCTAGAAGGTTATGCTTAAGGAAATTCCATTGACTATTTACATCGCGCTAGGCCTAGCTTCCTTATTTATGTTCATTTCCTCCAGTTCACTATGAAACCTATCCCCAACTTCCTTGTTCTTCAGCAGCCATACTCTCCTTTGGGGCATGTATACCTTCTTGCGCTTAGTATCTCTGTATAAGCTCATGTCGCACACCAGTAGCTTATGCTGGGGAATACATTCTTTGCTCGGGATGACCTTTACATCCCAAACCAGTTTCCAGTTTTTCCTGATAACCAAGAAGTAAGCTATCTGGCTACTGGAGACCCCAGAGTTATATGTGACAAGATGGCTCTGTCTTTTCTTGAACTTCGTGTTACACACAACCATGTTGAGTGCAATGCAGGACTCCAGTATATATTCGCCTTCCAGATTCCTCCTTCCATAACCATTTCCTCAATGTACTCCCTCATATCCATCTGCAAATGCTCCCCTGTGACCATTCAGGTCCCCTCCCAGGATTGTTATTTCATTCTCCGAGAGGCCTGAAATGACACTGCCGGTGTCATTCCAGATGTCCTCTTTTATCTCGTTCTGTAGGCCAGTCTGTGGGGCATATGCAGATATCACATTCAGAATTCTTTCACCAACTTACAACTTCTAAACAATTAGCCTTTCACTTACTCTTGCAATCTGAAGCACACTTTCCACTCACTGTTCAGCCACCAGAACACCCACTCCTCCTTTCGCTTTATCAGTCTCAATCCCCTTCCAGTAGATCTTATATCTTTTTGTTATGTCGGGTTGTGTAATACAACTTAGCTTAGTTTTGGTCTTTACTCAAATCCAACTATGGACTTTTAGACTCAATATAATCTCAACAGGGACACGTCGAACACGTTCTTATTTACAAGTTAGGTGCTCAATCAGGTTAAGATGAACACAATAAATACACACATGTAATTCTACACTTTTATTTATTCAATGGCATATAGATAAATCAGGATACTCCTTAACTATTATCGGAGAATAGTAAGCGAGTATGTATACTTTGACATAAACAAATGATAGGCAATTTACGCATATAATTAGGCCTAAAGTGTGGGTGGATATTTGCTTAGCTACTATGAAGAATAGAAAGTACACAATTAATGACATTTATCACACACCAAAGGTCTATTAATAACATACAATGAGCGTGAATCAAGGGATAATATTATAATGGAAGTATGCAATAATAATCAGACAAACATACACATAGATAAAACCCTTGATAATAATATATATGAGAGTTGAGTATCTACTGTGAATTATTCTGAATAAGTTTCTGGCAGGTTGAACGAAATCTCTAAGTACGCGTAGTTAGGCTGGGGCGGAACAAAAGGGGAAGCGTACGAAGAGCTCTGGGGTGAACGTTCGCTCACGGGTGGCGAGAAGCGTATGGGTAAATTAAAGGGATATCGCGCGCAGATAATTCTGGCCAGGTAGGTCACCCAGGTCATTCGTTTTACTGCGATGATCAAAATAGTATTTATGGTTAGTGCGATATTATTCTGAATAAGGGGAGGAATATGTTGAAATTCAAAGGGGAGGGGAGTTAAATTACTTTTACAATTAATTATGTACTTAGATTAGTATGAGAACATTTATATCTTGAACATACAATTAATTAATTCTTATATGCAATGATAATCTCACGGGTCGTCGAGGAATTCAGATTTAATGATTTATATCTACTGAAGATTACTCAAAAGTTGAATATAACCTAACTGAATCAGGCAATAGATTGATTAGAGCAGATTAGAGACCGCATCAATTAATTAGCGTATACGAGTAGTTATAATAATACTGCAAGTTAAATATGGCGTACACGACGAAGTTGCACTTAGATGGAAATACCTGATAAGGTATGAAAGAGATCTGAACTGGTTAACATATTCCTATATGGAATACAGAACAAATTGGCGTTGTATTCGAGTTGGTGAAATAATTAGACAATAGATCTACCCGAAACTAGAAATCCTAGACGAGCTGGATCAAAATTATCTATTTCATAATAGAATAAACCAATAAGTTATTCACAAATTATACAGTTAACGCACAACAAAATAAGGCGTAACACGGGTTTCTCTCGAAGAAGATAGATTTAGATTATGAGAATCAGTAATCCAATTCTTCTAAGGGATGGGGAGCTGAGTTTAATTAGATATGAAATTGGGCGTAGGTTCTAGGTAAAAGTGAGACTGTAGAAGGGAATAAATTCACAGTATGCACTTCAGCTTCAACTTGGTACATACAAAATTAGAATGGACATACACAAGGAAAATCTGTGAGTATTCGGGTAGATTATTATTTATAATTAAAGTTCATTACTAAGGAACTCTTTTTCATTATAATAATAATAATAATAATAATAATAATAATATTTATTCAGTCAGCAATTTACAGAGTTGGTACCACATAGTTTGTTACAAATATGACATGTACCAGCCTTGCATAATTCCAACTAAGGATAGCCCAATAAGGCCGTTAGGCGTATTTCCATTGGGGTCCTTGTGGGATTAGGTTAGCTGGGGAAAAGGGGAGGATAAAGAAATAGATACTTTAGAGAAAGTATTTCTAGGGGGTTATTTTAAGATACCTTACATCCTATAGTAAATATCAGTAATCCGTAATCAGTAATCATTTCAGTTTGGTTTGTCTATCTCTTATGTCGTATTTAGTAGTAGACATAAGCTTGGTGCTCCCTTCTCGCAGCTGTCCGGTTCAGGTGTTCCTTCAGGCTACGTCTGAAGGAATACAGTGTTCTCTTTTCACGGACTGACTGGGGTAGGTCGTTCCAGTCTTTGATGGCAGTGAAGAAGAATGTTTGCTTACCCTGTCCTTGGATTCTCGGGACCTTAAAATTAAACATCATGTTTCTTGTATTATGTCCACTCCTCTCATTTGCTTTAACAAAATCATTCTTTAGATACTCTGGAGCTCTGTCATAGAAAATTTTGAAGGCATTAGTTAGCCTGATTTGTTTGGCCCTGTCAGAAACATTGAGCATACCTAGTGACTGAAGTTGTTCCTGGCCAACATGTGATCTGGGTCCTAGGTTCAGCATGAACCTAACCATTTTATTTTGAGTGACCTGAAGTTTGTGCTGTGCTGATTTAGATGATGCAGAGTACCAGGATGACACAGAATAGTCAAAATGACATTGAACAAGCGCTTGGCAGAGGGTCTTTTTGGTCGCCGCGGGCAAGCATCCCACCTGTCTATACAGGTATTTTATACGTGCTCTACACTTACTCAGGATAGATTCCAAAATTGTTTCACCTGACAAACTCGCGTCCAGTTTCAGTCCGAGATATTTAACTTGTGACACTGTTGTTATAGGAATATCATTACAGTTGACCGAGAAGCCCACAATGTCTTTCAGTTTGCGTTTTGTTCCACATAAGATGGCTTCCGTCTTGCCCAGGTGAAGAGATAGTCTATTGTCCACTAGCCATTCACTACATGATGCTAGTTCTTTGGAAAGTGAAGCGGCAATACTTATTGGGTCTTTTCCTGAAACCAGAAGCACGCTGTCGTCTGCATACAGTAATAATTTACATGAGACGCTCAGTTCCATGTCGTTCACATAACAGAGAAAGAGTAAGGGACCAAGGATGCTTCCCTGCGGGACCCCACAGTTAATTGGCATAGGATCAGATATATTATCATCAATTTTGACTCTTTGGGTTCTACCACTAAGATAAGATTTAAACCAGTAAACCAAATATCAGTGTCATTACTAAGGAACTCTTTACCCAAGGCCTTAACCTTGGGAACTTGATTTACACAAGTATGTGAAGTATGCGTAGAATGTTTTATATGAACTTAGAAGAGATATTAACACTAGATCTTGGACACAGATCTACACATGGTTTAATATGGTTTCTGAAGGATTAACGCATATGCAACAATTAATGATCTTGGGCACTGATCTACAAAGGAATTAGCAATGAATATTCACATATTTTACCTTACCTTCACAACAATAATCACAACATAAGATACTCAGAGATACTTAGGGTGAGTTTGGGGGGTGTTGAGGGTCGAGAGCAAGTCTGGCTGACGTAGAGCGTAGGTTCGCCTGGACTAGACTTCAGGGGGAGCTGCTTCTCACCGTCAGGATTCCCACATCCAGACGTCAGAGGCACACAACAGGGCTTGTTGTAGTCTCGAGGAGGAGGGGGAGGCAGTTACCACTTTTAAACAGATGCTCCGGACTTTTCAGACTTAAGAACATTACCGAGGTGAAAGTGCTTGCTTTCTCAACAATATCATTGAGTACATGTTCAAATATTTTCTTAGCTTTAACTTAGAGTGATTCAATGTTATAGGGATAAAATGAATCTTTGTGACATCAATAGTGAAGTAAATACTTAGCTTAAAAATACATGGTAGTTATCATTTGGTACCTAATCATTTAAAGTATTTTATTTAATACTCTGGTTGGAGTTACTAATTCTAGGAAGGATATAATAGCAATTCTGGTGATTTTATTATAATTGAGGGTTATTGGTGAATCAGTGGATAACTCTGGTCTTCACTATGTTCCTGGGTTGATCCAGAGTTCTTCGTAATAATACTGCACTGTAGATCCCAATATCCCCACTTATGTCGGTAGCACTCAGGTCTGTGATGCGGAACTTGCATAAACATTTGCTCGGTGTACTGCAAATCTGGCTGCTGGTGCAATGAAGGCTGGTGATTGGTGGAGAGGGTTTGAAACCTGGATGGTGAATGGCTCAAACTCCCATTCTTTTGTAGGGGTGACTGACCTAGGTGACCCGTCTTCCTGGTAGTAAGAAAACAGGAATGAGCTGGTAATATGGGGCACTCCTCTGTTTCTCGTTCCTCTGTATCATGAGAAACTGGTATGGAATTGCGTCTCTTTTGCTTGTTTCTTATTTTCTCCTTCCTACTCACCTGTAGGCTAGCAATCCTACAGGTGTTACTCAACCCCGTTCTATTCAACCCCGTCACTTCACCACATTCGTCGAAGAAAAAGTCGCGACCTCGCGATTTCAGAATGTATGTCCGGGTGGTGGAGTTAGTGAGAACGGGGTTTAAATGCTGCAACGTCAACAGCCACATGGTCGTAGGCACATCAACAGGTGTAGAGATGTCCATGCCGATGTGTATATGCAGTGGAAGTTTCGATTCTGAGGCTTTTTGTACCATCTGTTGTGGGGTTTTGATAACAGTACTTGTTAGGCCATCCGAAAGTAAAACACTGTTGATTTTCATGGCTGTTGTAGGGATCGAAGTAGATGCTGCAGTGGCTGAGGGTGACTGGGTAGCAGGAGGAGTTGTGCGGGCTGGAGGGTCTGTGGAGTGAGTGGCCTGGTGAAGGGTTGATGGGCAGTGGATGGTTCTTGGATGTTGTTTGACCAGGGGATGAGGTTGAACTCGCAGTAAGTGTAGCGGGAACCCTTTGCATAGGCTTGGTAGGTTTTGGGGGGGCCCGCCTTGCATATGTAGGCCGGAATGTCGGCGCCCATCGTTGAGGTGGCTTCACAGGTCGACCAGATCTTGTACAGGTAGGATTAGAATGAGAAGGTATTAGTGATGTTGGATTCACACACGAGTGCGGTGATGATGATAAAGCAGATCTGGGTGATTGTGAAACTTTTCTAGACATGCTGGGTTTAATGCGATGTAATTGAGAGGTAGAATCTGTCGGTTTGTGTGTAGAAGTGGAGGGAAATATGTTGTGCAATAGAGGAAGAGGTCGTGAAGATGATTTAGAGATGGAGGGAGAAACTGAAGTAGTAGAAGTTTTAAGTTTGCTTGCGTAAGTAATAGGTCTGGAAGAAGTTTGAGGGAGAGGAATAGGTAAGCTGGCATGCTCAGGAGAAGGTGCGGTTGGCAGATTAGGTAAGGGTTGAGTAGGTATATTAGGAATGTGAATGATAGCAGGCATAGTGGGAAGAGTGCATGGAGATTCAGATGACATTGGTAAGCTGATAGATGTGATGAAGGTACAGGTAATGGTAGAGATATAGCTATTACTTGAGTAGGTAATTTGGAAGGTGCAGATACAGTACGTGTAGGTAGGAGAGGAGGAGGTGTGTGTGATGGGTAGGAAAGAGGCCCTGGGTGTGGCTGAACAGGGGGTGAGGCTTGTGGTAGAATAGATGGTGTGACATGCAGTGGTTTATTTCTTGGTGCAGGTGTCAGTGGAGGTAGGGGTTCATGTGTCACAGGTTCTGTGGATCCCAAATTCTGATTATTTGATGTAGGTAATATGTCATTCTGGTCAGGATCTGCAAGCATAATCATATTCTCATCAATAGGCTGAAATCTACGTACGTGCCTGTTATGGTATGTGCGTGACTCATCGAAATAATTAATGGTAACCTGATAACAATTTGGCACTGTTAAAATTTCAAAAGGACCTTTAACCCTTATTTAGCGGCGAGCAACATAAGTCGAGTTAAATAAAGCTGGACTATGTGGCGGCGCTCGACATAACTCGAGTGGCAATTTCAGCACGTAATGTGGCTGGGAGAGAGAGACAAGTGGTGGCAGGAGACTAGCGAGCGTATGACTGCTCCAGACCACCGCGGCGAACCTACTGACACAAATCTCAGCTCCCTCCTCCCTCTCTCACTCGCTACATACTCAATTATGTACTGAAAGTACCGAATTACCTGCTTTTTGCACTCGCGTTGCACGGTTATTGCAAGAAAACTATCCATCATACAAGGATCGTTATGGTGTCATTCGAAAGCTCTGTTTATGCCCTTTCAGGGATAGGTACTTGTTTTACGTTCTGGGTCTTATTTAGGCATGAAAATGATCACGTAAACAGCCCTATTTTGACTAAAAACACCCCGCTGTGCGGTACACATAAATAAACCGCATAGGCCGCTCGTAAGGTGTTAAATCTCGGTTTGAGTTTAGACAGCACAGGTAATTGAGCAACCATCACGAGATCACCGACACGGTGCGGGTTGGCTTCGGTAGTTTCATCAGGTTGAAGATCTTGAACATATTTGATTTGCCTGAGACTGTTCTTGAGATAGACTAGTGACTGGTCGAAGTTGGAGGAGGGCTCATATGGGGCAGTAAGATGGCGGAGAGGTAGGAGTAATGGTGGCACTCCAAATACACGCTCGTGGGGTGAAATTCCGTCTTGTTTGGGGCAGGTATTTATACCCCATTGTACAATTTTCATTTGACTGGGCCAATCCTTGGTGTCCATTTGTTGTAATCTGGTTCTTATTTGGTTGGCAATTGTCCTGTGACTTCTTTTGCAAATGGAGTTGCCTTGAGGCCAGTATGGGGATGAGTGACTGATTTTGAACCCACACATTTGAGATAACTGGGACCAAATGTGACTGGTGAATTCGGGGGCATTATCTGAATGAATGGCTTCAGGTAATCCGAAATATGGGAAGATGTGTTGAATGAGGGCTTCAGCTACTGCAATGGCGGAGTGCTCTTTGGCAGGACAAGCAATGACGTATTTGGAATAGTATCCACAAAGGTTATGATGTACTTAAAACCTTGGTTTCCTTCCATTGGTCCCATAACGTCGACTGCGAGTAATTGCCATGGCTTCGAGGCGATTAACTTGCCAGCAGGTCCGGCTGTGCGGGTTCTATCTTTACCCAACGCACAAGATCGGCAAGCTTCTGTTATACGTTCGGCAGTTATATATGGGGAAGGGGTCCAATAAGCTTGCTGAAAGGTGGTGATCAGTTTCCTTTGAGCTAGGTGAATACCATTGTGCATATGTATGGATTGCATGGTGGATAATGCAGCTTGTGGTGTTATTATAATTTTCCCATCTATGGTGAATAGATTGTCTCCTCGTCTAGTTAATGGATTAAATATTTTGCATGGCATCCAGTCGGGTTTCTCCTTTTGTTGGAAAGAATTAAGCAGGTCTTGTTGACTGTTATCCAACGAGTCTTGGTGATGTATGGTTAATATGTTCTGAGTCATCTCTTGATGTTGCAGAGTATTGGGTGAGGAGTCTATGGGAAGTCTAGATAGGGTGTCCGCATTAGTATGGAGTTTACCTGGTCTGTATACAATATCGACATCGAATTCTTCTAATGATTCTCGCCATCTGACTGTTAATGCGTTCTTGGTATCGGATTTACAGAGCCATTGAAGGGCGTGGTGATCAGTGATGATGGTGACCTTGACACCGGCCAGGTATGCCTTGAAATGTTGGAGAGCCCATATCATACCTAGGCATTCTCTTTTTGTTACTGGATAGTTTGTTTATGCTGGATTGAGGGTACAACTGGCACAGGCAATGATGTGCTCCTTGTCATCTCTAGTTTGTCCAAGAATGGCACCTATTCCGAACTGGGAGACGTCGGTGTACAATCTGAATGGACGTGTGTAATCCAGGAAGGACACAACCGGAGATGCCACTAATTTTTCTTTTAGATTATTAAATGCTTGCAGGCGTTGTTCTGTCCATTTGAATGGTTCATCCTTTTTTGTTAGATCATGTAATGGTTTGGCAATCGTTGCGAAGTTCTTTACAAATCTTCGATAGTAAGAGGCCAACCCTAGGAAAGCTCGTACTCTTTTGACATTAGTGGGATGTGAAATTTTGCTGATTGCCTCTAGTTTATTAGGGTCTGGGGAAATGCCTTGTTCTGACACGATATGTCCCAGAAAATTTGCCTTACTTTTGGCAAGGGTGCATTTTGATGGTTTGAGTTTTAGACTGGCAACCCTTATTCTCTGAAATACTTGTTTTAGCCTTTGTAAGTGTTCAGCCCAAGTTTTTCCGAACACAATAATGTCATCTAAATAGGCCAGACATGTTTCCCAGGTTAATCCTTGCAAAACAGATTCCATTAACCTGGAGAAGGTGGCCGGTCCATTGCACAGACCGAAAGGCAAAACAGTGAATTCATATAGTCTGCCTTGGCTGGTGGAGAAAGCTGTCATTGGTTGATGTTCTGGTGATACTGGAACTTGCCAATATCCTGCTTGAAGGTCTAAGGTGGTGAACCATTTTGCTCCAAGCAGGGAGTCCAAGGAATCATCAATTCTGGGGAGTGGTGTAGCATCTTTGATGGTGATGTCATTCAGCTGCCGGTAGTCAATGCAGAAGCGGGTTGATCCGTCTTTTTTTCGGACGAGTACTACCGGAGACGACCAAGGGCTGGTAGATGTTTTGACTACTCCTGTGGCGGGCATATCTTGCACTTGTTTTTCTTCCTCTTGTCTCTGGATTGGGTTTTTATGATGGATGGGTTGCTTTATGGGACGGCCTACGGTATGTATAGGATGATGAAGCACGTCAGTTTTCCCCATGTCTCGGCTAGATGTAGCGAAAATATCTTGATATGACATCAGTAAATTTCTGAGATCAGTTTGTTGACAGAGAGTAAGGTTGGAAGGAATATCAGGAAGGGGGTGCTTAGTTGGAGGGGAAGTATCTGTAGGAACAGATAATTCTTCTGAATACATCTCAAGCTCACCAATGGCTAGTCCCTTTGGTAATGTGATTGGCTTATCTGATATATTCGCTATCTTAATACAGTTCAATTGATTTGGTAGCAGGCTAGGAGCGGTTAGGCAGGCCCCGTTGAAAGGGCTTTGGAGGTGTGGGGTCAAGATGACATCTCCCATGAAGGTGGGCACCAAAGGTATCCATTTCTCATGATGAGGAGGAACTGTTACAGTACTGGAAGTGATAGCTTGAGATATGAGGTGGGTGTTGTCCTTCTCATCCTCGGAATTTTTTATGGGGAGGCATGGTTCATTACACTGAAGTTTAGCAGTTGGATTAAGGGGGACAGGTAGGGATTTGGATTTTAACTGCTGAAGGGGTTCAAGGAAGGTTTTGTTTTTTTGCTTGGTTTTTGAAGGTGGATCAAAGGTTAAGGTACGGTGCCTACAATTTACGGAGGCACTCAAAGAAATCAGGAGATCGAGTCCCAAGTAACCATCGTACTTAGTCTCGTTAGGATTGTAGATCACAAAAGAATGATTTACTCCGTGATTGGGAATAGGGGTGTTAACATATAATGGAAGAGTCTGTCCTAAATTTGGAATGACTTGATCATTCGCACTGACAAGAATGATAGAGGAAGGTTGCATCTTCCCGAAAACTTTGTGATGTTTCCGGAAAAACGTAAGGAACAGGCAAGAATGGGAAGCTCCCGTGTCTATGAGAAGTCGGACTTTCACCCCGTTAAGTGTGATTTTTTGGTAAACCATCTGTAGATGTCCCATCATGAGCCCCCGCCAGGTTGACGACTATTTGCTTGGGGGAGCAGTTTAAAAATCCTGAGGATCCGGTTGTAGTGCCCCAGGTAGATACTGCTCCGCTTCTTCTTCACTGGGTCCGTCTTCAATTCCGGCTGTTCTGTCTTCAATGATGGTGGCTACCTTACGTGGCTTGATCCAGGGAATTTGTGACCACCAGCTTGGGGCCTTGCTCCGTCTTTTCGTAAGTTCCGTGAAAGACCTTTTTAGTGACCATAACATGCACGGTCCAGAGCATGGCTTCCAATCAGCTGGTCGAATCCTGGCCCATTCCCCGGCTTTATCAGTAATACGAGGAGCCACGGGACCACTGATGGGGGCTGCTGCTGCTGCTGGATGTGTGGTTACCTTATTTTCGGCGATTTTGTCCTGCTCCCTGGATTTTCTGAGTGCCATGATGCGCCTTACCACCGGCAGATCCGTGTCGTAGTTGGTATGGTTCTATGATCGAGAAGTGATCCGCCACCGTGTCTGGCAAAATTCTCACAAGTGCCTTGAAGAAGATTTTCTTCCGTTGTGCTGTGGTTTCTTCCGGAAAAGCATTGATCGCTATCTGATGTAGTTCCTCAATTGTGCCATCTAAATCCCCTAAATACTTTATCTCATGAAATTTTTTATCGGCAATGGTCTGACCGAGCACTGGATTGATAGCAGTTTTCACGTAATTTTCAAATTGTGCCCAGGTTAAACCAGGCATATTGTCGTGCACATACCCTGATACTTTGGTTGCACACTTCCCTAGTTTCACTACTATCGTGTGGATCTTGGAAGCGTCTTCGTTTCCGAACATAATGTCCAGGACCGGTTTGACTATTTCCATGTATGTATGTATGTCATAATCTTCTGGCTTGAATGCCGGAATATCAGGTGATCTAATGGCTGCCTGGGTGAATATTGTGTCAAAACATTAATTGAGTACCAAACAAAACAAAAATTATATAAGAACTCTCGTGTTGATAGCCGTTTCGAGACGCTGCTGCCGCCAGTGTTGTGTCGGGTTGTAATACAACTTAGCTTAGTTTTGGTCTTTACTCAAATCCAACTATGGATTTTTAGACTCAATATATTCTCAACAGGGACACGTCGAACACGTTCTTATTTACAAGTTAGGTACTCAATCAGGTTAAGATGAACACAATAAATACACACATGTAATTCTACACTCTTATTTATTCAATGGCATCTAGATAAATCAGGATACAGTACTCCTTAACTATTATCGGAGAATAGTAAGCGAGTATGTATACTTTGACATAAACAAATGATAGGCAATTTACGCATATAATTAGGCCTAAAGTGTGGGTGGATATTTGCTTAGCTACTATGAAGAATAGAAAGTACACAATTAATGACATTTATCACACACCAAAGGTCTATTAATAACATACAATGAGCGTGAATCAAGGGATAATATTATAATGGAAGTATGCAATAATAATCAGACAAACATACACATAGATAAAACCCTTGATAATAATATATATGAGAGTTGAGTATCTACTGTGAATTATTCTGAATAAGTTTCTGGCAGGTTGAACGAAATCTCTAAGTACGCGTAGTTAGGCTGGGGCGGAACAAAAGGGGAAGCGTACGAAGAGCTCTGGGGTGAACGTTCGCTCACGGGTGGCGAGAAGCGTATGGGTAAATTAAAGGGATATCGCGCGCAGATAATTCTGGCCAGGTAGGTCACCCAGGTCATTTGTTTTACTGCGATGATCAAAATAGTATTTATGGTTAGTGCGATATTATTCTGAATAAGGGGAGGAATATGTTGAAATTCAAAGGGGAGGGGAGTTAAATTACTTTTACAATTAATTATGTACTTAGATTAGTATGAGAAAATGTATATCTTGAACATACAATTAATTAATTCTTATATGCAATGATAATCTCACGGGTCGAGGAATTCAGATTTAATTATTTATATCTACTGAAGATTACTCAAAAGTTGAATATAACCTAACTGAATCAGGCATTAGATTGATTAGAGCAGATTAGAGAACGCATCAATAAATTAGCATATGCGAGTAGTTATAATAATACTACAGGTTAAATATGGCATACACGACGAAGTTGCACTTAGATGGAAATACCTGATAAGGTATGAAGGAGATCTGAACTGGTTAACATATTCCTATATGGAACACAGAACAAATTGGCGTTGTATTCGAGTTGGTGAAATAATTAGACAATAGATCTACCCGAAACTAGAATTCCTAGACGAGCTGGATCAAAATTATCTATTTCATAATAGAATAAACCAATACGTTATTCACAAATTATACAATTAACGCATGACAAAATAAGGCGTAACAGGGGTTTCTCTCGAAGAGGATAGATTTAGATTATGAGAATCAGTAATCCAATTCTTCTAAGGGATGGGGAGCCGAGTTTAATTAGATATGAAATTGGGCGTAGGTTCTAGGTAAAAGTGAGACTTTAGAAGGGAATAAATTCACAGTATACACTTCAGCTTCAACTTGGTACATACAAAATTAGAATGGACATACACAAGGGAAATCTGTGAGTATTCGGCTAGATTATTGATTTACACAAGTATGTGACGTATGCGTAGAATGTTTTATATGAACTTAGAAGAGAAATCAACACTAGATCTTGGACAAAGAGCTACACAAGGTTTAATATGGTTTCTGAAGGATTAATGCATATGCAACAATTAATGATCATGGGCACAGATCTACAAAGGAATTAGCAATGAATATTCACATATTTTACCTTACCTTCACAACAATAATCACAACGTAAGATACTCAGAGACACTTAGGGTGAGTTTGGGGGTGAATGAGGGTCGAGAGCAAGTCTGGCCGACGTAGAGCGTAGGTTCGCCTGGACTAGACTTCAGGGGGAGCTGCTTCTCACCGTCAGGAATCCCTCATCCAGACATCAGAGGCACACAACAGGGCTCGTTGTAGTCTCGAACACTTTTAGTTAGATGCTCCGGACTTTTCAGACTTAAGAACATTACCGAGGTGAAAGTGCTTGCTTTCTCAACAATTTCATTGAGTACATGTTCAAATATTTTCTTAGCTTTAACTTATAGTGATTCAATGTTAAAGGGATATAGTGAATCTTTGTGACATCAATAGTGAAGTAAATACTTAGCTTAAAAATACATGGTAGTTATCATTTGGTACCTAATAATTTAAAGTATTTTATTTAATATTCTGGTTGGAGTTACTAAGTTTAGGAAGGATATAATAGCAGTTCTGGTGATTTTATTATAATTGAGGGTTATTGGTGATTCAGTGGATAACTCTGGTCTTCACTATGTTCCTGGGTCGATCCAGAGTTCTTCGTAATAATACTGCACTGTAGATCCTAATATCCCCACTTATGTTGGTAGCACACAGGTCTTTGATGTGGAACTTGCATAAACATTTGCTCAGGTGTACTGCAAATCTGGCTGCTGGTGCAATGAATAATAATAATAATAATAATAATAATAATATTTATTCAGTTAGCAATTTACAGAGCTGGTACCACATAGTATGTTACAAATATGACATGTACCAGCTTTGCATAATTCCAACTAAGGATAGCCCAATAAGGCCGTTAGGCGTATTTCCATTGGGGTCCTTGTGGGATTAGGTTAGCTGGGGAAAGGGGGAGGATAAAAGAAATAGATACTTATGAAGGCATTGGTCGATAGGGTTTGAAACCTGGATGGTGATTGGCTCAAACTCCCATCCTTTTGTAGGGGTGACTGACCTAGGTGACCCGTCTTCCTGGTAGTAAGAAAACGGGAATGACCTGGTAATATTGGGCACTACTCTGTTTCTCGTTCCTCTGTATCATGAGAAACTGGTATGGAATTGCGTCTCTGTTGCTTGTTTCTTCTTTTCTCCTTCTTACTCACCTGTAGGCTAGCAATCCTACTGGTGTTACTCAACCCCGTTCTATTCAAACCCGTCACTTCACCTTTCTTTCTTCCAACAATCCACTGTGCCCCATATCCTTTCCAGAGTGTTTCCTGGGCATATATATATATATATATATATATATATATATATATATATATATTGAAGCAACGGGGCGGAATAAAACCTGTAGGATGGCTAACCTACAAGTGAACAGGAAGGAGAAAACAAGAAACAGAAGAGTACCCCATTTTACCTGGTCATTCCCGTTTTCTGACTACCAAATCACCCCTACTAAAAAACTGGGAATCTCAGCCAATCACCATCCAGGTTTCAAACCCTCCCCACCAATCACCAACCTTCATTGCACCAGCAGCCAGATTTGCAGTATACCAAGCAAATGTTTATGCAAATTCATCATCAAAGACCTGAGTGTTACCGACATAAGTGGGGATAATAGAATCTACAATACAAGACTGTTACGAAGAACTCTGGACCAACCCAGAGATAATTATAGAGAAGACCAGAGTTTTTCCCGGATTCACAAATAACCCCCAATTATAATAAAATCACCAGAACTGCTATTATATCCTTCCTAGAATTAGTAACTCCCCCCGGAGTATTAAATAAAATACTTTAGATGATTAGGTACCTTATGATAACTACCATGTATTTTTAAGTTAAATATTTACTTCACTATTGATGTCACAACGATTCACAATATCCCTTTAACATTGAATTACTATAAGTTGAAGCTAAGAAAATATCTGAACATGTACTCAACGAAATTGTTGAGGAGGCAAGCAAACATCCACTGGGGTAATGTTCTTAAGGCTGAAAAGTCCGGAGCATCTAACAACAGTGGAAAATTGTCTCCCTTTCCCCCCTTCCTCGAGAATACGACGAGCCCTGTTGTGTTCCCTCTCACATCCGGATCCTGAAGTCCTGATTCTGAGAAGCAGCGCCTCCTGAAGTCCTGACCAGTGAATCTACATTCCACGTAGGCCAGACTTACTCTCGAACCCCTACCCTCCTAAATTCCCCTAAGTGTCTCTGAGTATCTTACGTTGTGATTATTGATGTGAAGGTAAGGTAAAATATGTGAATACTTGAAGTGCTAAACGTTATATAGATCTGTGCTCTAGATCCTTAATTATTGCGTATGTGTTAATCCTTCAGAACTTATATTTATTGTTATATAGATCTGTGTCCAAGATCTAAGGTTAATATTTTCTCTGTAATTCTCTTAGAACGTCCTACGCCTACGTTACATACACGTGTTAATTATTTACTTAGCCAAATACTCACAGATTTTCCTTGTATATGTCCATTCTATTATGTATGTTAGAAGGTGAAGTTGAAGTGTATACCGTGTAGTTATTCCCTTCTTGAATCATATTTTTACCTAGAACCTACGCTCAATTTCATATTCTTTATATCTCAGTCCCCCCTCTTATAAGAAGGTTTATTGTTGATTAATTAATCTAATTTCTTCGAGAGAACTTAATTTACACTTATTGATAATAAGTGTTAATTTGTTTATTCTATGAACCGTATATTTGTTCACTATCTTATTGATGTAGATAGTTTCGATTCTTCTTGTCTAGGAATTCTAGTCTTGCATAGATCCATTATCTAATTATTCATCAATCCGAATACAGTGTAAATTTGTTCTGTATTCTTTATAGGATTCTGTTAACTCGTTCAGACCTCCTTTTATGCCTTTTTAGGTATTTCCATAAGTACAACTTCGTCGTGTGCGCCATTTTCCATATTATTAGTATTAGTCTAATCATTCATACACGCTAATTTTATTTACGCATTGCTTTATACTAGTTAACTACTTTAGTTAGGGGAGGTGTGGTGGAGTGGTCTTGCCACTGGCCTGGTAATCCAAAGGTCCCGGGTTCAAATCCCGATGTATCAATGGGAAGATATTATTGGGATGGAATTTGTGCTGTACCTAGTATCAGTGCATTACCACAAGCCCACCGAAACGTCAATAAAATACCCTTATTGTTCCCTGATTAAATAGCAGTGTATGAATATTCCCATATTCAAAATATGCTATAGGGGTGCAATGCCTGGTGAGTTATCTGCTCAACAGGTGGCGTTGTGTGTGTGTAAGTGTGAGAGTCCGAGTGTAGAGGGTGAGACAGTGAAGCACGGGAACGAGATGGCTTCAGAGATGGGGTCGTTTCGGGCCATGAGTGAGCACCGTGCCTCATGTGAAGGCAAGATGGCAGGTGCTCGTTGTACTCTACGTGCTTCACATGTCTCACTCCCTAGACTGGAACAAGACCTCACGGGCTTCACTGTTCATTGTAAAGCGGTGAATGTTAAGGCTCTCAGCCTATGCCCGAGAGGAAGTAAGTTGGAATATAGAAAAAAAAAAAAAAAAAAAAAAAGTTACGTGAAATATATGTTCGATCGATTCCGCTCAAGGGATATTACACCTTTGATTATTCATCAGCAGAGGTAAATTATTAAATCTGAATTCCTCGACCCGAGAGCTTATTATCGCATATAATCGTTAGTGAATTATATGTTCATATCATAAATTTCTCATATTAATCTAAATATATAATCAATTGTAAAATAATTCAACATCCCTTTCCTTTTAACTTCAGTCGAATACTCCAAATACTAAGTATATAGTCGCACTTGGAATAAATATTATTTCCAACACCGCAGTACCTAGAATGACCTGATTGACCTACTGGGTTAAGTTTTACCTTAGGCGGTAGTCTTTAAACTACCTGCGCGCCTCTCGCCACCCGTGAGCGAATGTTGGAACAAAACTCCTTGTGCGTTCCCCTTTGACTTAAACCTGATCAATCATACGTATTTGGAGATTTCATCTTTACTTTCATTTACTTTCAAGAATAGTATACGTTAGACACTCAACTCACATAAATATTATTATCAAGGGCTGAGTCTACATGTAACCGTGTCCATTCTATACTTGCATATTTCCCCTATAATAATATTTCTTGATTCACGCTCATTGTATGTTATTGTTAGACCTTGGTGTGTGATAAATGTTTGCTAATTGTTTACTTGCTGTTCTTTATAATAGCTAAGTAAATCTCCACCCACACCTTAGGCCTAGAGATGTGCGTGAATCACCTATCAATTGTTTAGGTCAAGCTATATCCATACGCTAACTATTCTCCCATAATAGTTAAGTAGTATTTTTATTTATATATATGTCATTTGAATAAATAAGAAGTGTATAATTTACATGTGCGTATTTATTGTGTTCTGTAGTACCTGATTGAGAAATTATTTGTGAAGAAGAACGTGTTAGATTTGTTCCTGTTGAGAGATATTGATTCTAAAAGTCCATAGTTGGATTTGAGTAAAGACCAAGAACTAAGCTAGGTTGTATTATAACCCGGCATAACATATATATATGAAGATCAGGACCAGGGTAAACACAAACCTCTTGGTTGACATCTTGACTTTATTGCAACGGTTTCGGAACCAGCTGGGTCCATTATCAGGCCTATACAAATATCATGCAACTTACACAAATATTCAGCGATAACACTAAAAACATATACAAGAGCCTAGCCATTTTGAAACATGCAGATATGAAAACAAATAAAATTCGTTCAAGTTTAAAACAAATCGAAGGTGAACGGTCTCAACGAGAACAAAATATATATATTAAGTTTAATGAAAACGTTATGTATCAGATCAAGGGAAGGTTAACAGTAATGAGCGAGGTATTATTCGAATAAGAATACTAAATAAAATTAAATATAGCATGGACGTTGGTTGAGAGACTCAGACCAAGAGTGATAGCGGTGGAAATGAGTTACTTAAGAAGTGAGTGCGGAGTTACATGGAGGGATAGACAGACGAATGAGGAAGTAAGAAGGAGGTGTGGTGTGGAGGTAGATGTGCTGGAAAGTGTGAAAAGCAACAACTTAAGATGGTTCGGCCATATGGAACGTATGGAAAGCGAGAGAATGACTAAGAGGGTGTACAAGAGCGAGGTGGAAGGACAGAGAGGGAGAGGTAGACCGAAGGAGAGGTGGAAGGATGGAGTGAGGAAGTATATAGATGAAGGCGGTGCTGGTTGGGAGGAGGGGCGTCGCCTGCCTGGGGACAGAGGTGCATGGGGACGGTTCGTTCGTGGCCACCCGTTCGGGGAGCATGGCGTCGGGGAATAGATAGATATTTATAATTGCATACCTACCTAAGGTCACCTAAGGTTGTGTTCGCCACTCTCCTAGCAGCACCGAGGAGCGTGTCACCCCTAGTTCTGGGTTGTGTTTTGGTGCACCAGACTGTTCGAAGGGGCAGCACGCTCCCCTGCAAAGATGGGCTCGTCTGGAACTTTTTGCAGTTCGACATCGAGGGCTCTCTTGAAGTTGTCTTACGAGACGCCCCTCATGTCTCCTACTCGCCGTGGGAGTTTGTTGAAGAGACGTGGGCCTCTGTGTGATAACCAACCCTCTCGTAAAGAGCCAATAGCACCCCGGTTTTTCATCCTGGAGATATCGCATTCCCAGCCTCTTCTATCACTGAATTTCATGACTATCGGGGTATGTAGGTTTGGTACTAAACCCTCTGCGATTTTCCACGTGTATATTTTAGGTAACGTTCTCTTTTACGCTCCAATGAGTACAATTTCAGTGATCTTAAACGCTCCCAATAGTGTACATTTTTACTGAGTTTATATGCGAGGTGAAATTCCTTTGTACACTCTCTAGATCGTTTATTTCGCCTGCTTTGTATGGGGATGTTAATACGGTACGGTATTCAAGCCGCGGTAGCACTAGAGAATTGAAGAGCGTTATCATAGGCAATTCACCGCGTATTTTAAATGTATACAGAATCCAACCCGTTAGCTGTTTCGCAGCTGCAACTTTGACCTGGTTATGTTCTTTGAATTCCATATTTTCCGACATTAACACACCAAGGTCTTTCACACTGTCTTTACGTTCTATGGTGTGATTGGATTCTATTACGTAGTTTGTATTCTCTTTAACGACATTATTATCTCCGTATCGTATTAACCCGTCCAGCCCCGGCTAGTTTTGTAATGTTTGTTCACCAGAACCCGGCCGGTTTTCAAAAAATTGCTTTATTCCAGAAACAATAGCGAATGGGTTAGGAATGAAGGAAAAACCACGAAAAACCGCTCAAAAAGCTTAAAGAATGGTCCTACAGAGCCCCCGAAAACGTATTTTACAAGAGTAAAAAATTGAAGGCAATTACCCCAAAAAACCAGGTTATTGCACGCTCACGCACACGCACGTGGACTTTGAGAGTTTTCAACCATCGGTACGGTTGCGTGGGATACGTACACAGTTCCCATACAAATCTGAGCCCTCTTGAGTGGCTACACCTGAGGTTACGGTCGGCGCAATTAGGGTGACGCGCCAGGCGCGTCTCTGGGGCTGTGCGTTACATACATCGCCGACGCGTCAGGCGCGTCGCTGGGGCTGTACGGTTTAACTGGAATTTTTCTTCATTGAATTGCATGTTGTTTTCCCTGGTCCACTGGAACACTACATATACTGTATGTCTTCATGCAGCCGGCCCGTGTCCTCCTGGGAGTTTACCATCATGCTTAGTTTTGTGTCATCAGCGAAAGAAGACACTGTACTGTCTTGTGTTGGCATCTATGTCACTGATGAGAATGAGGAAAAGAAGGGGTGCTAGCACTGTTCCTTGGGGAACTGAGCTTTTGACATCCGAAGGCTCAGATGTGACTTGGTTTACTGCTACTGATTGTTTGCGGTTTACGAGGAAGTTGTATATCCACCGTCCGATTTTCCCAATTATACCTTTTGCTTTGAGTTTGTGGGCTATTATATCATGGTCACATTTATCAAATGCCTTAGCAAAATCAATGTAAATGACATCCAATTTTTTTTTTCTAGTGATTTAAGAATTTTGTCATAATGTTTCAATAGTTGTGAGAGACATGATCTTCCCGCTCTGAACCCATGTTGACCGGTGTTGTGTAGTTCATGTGCTTCCATGAATGTTGAGATTTTTCTTCGCAGGACTCGCTCGAAAACCTCAATGATGTGGGATGTTAGAGCTACTGGGCGGTAATTTTTTGGTAGTGCTTTACTCCCTCCTTTATGCAGAGGGGCAATTATTGCATTTTTCAAGCTATCTGGTATATCGCCAGTGTCTAGACTCCTCCACATTATAGCCAAGGGTTTTGAGAGGTTTTCCTTACATTTCTTCATTAGAATCGAATTCCATGAGTCCGGGCCTGGTGCCGAGTGGGATGGCATGTTGGAAATTGCCTCTTCTCTGTCTTTTGGACCGAAATCAATATCCAGCATCGGAGGGGTTTCTGTAGGGGAGTTTTCCATGAAAAATTCATTTTGGTCTCTGATACCTTTTGTTTTGTCCGGCTCACTGAAGGCCATTTCATACTGCCGGCGTAAGAGTTCGCTCATTTCCTTTTTGTCCCCTGTGAATTACCCATCCCCTTTACTTAATGGGCCGATATTTGATGCTGTTTTAGTCTTTTATTTGGCATATTAAAAAAAGTACTTGGAATTTTCCTGTATACCTATAATAGCTTTCCTCTCCTCTTTTATATGTTGCAGTTCATATGAGATTCTTGGTCTTTGTTCAATTTCCACAATATCTCTATCTATTTGGTCTTTTTGCCTATCCTGTAGATTTTGTTTTGTGCGTCGTTGAGTTAGTAATTTCCTCCTTCTGTACAGCTTCCTTCTTTCCCGTTCTTGTTTGCTTCTTCGTCTTGTTTGTCTTTCAGGTATGTGGTGGCTACACATTTGGGTAATAGTTTCTGTTATCAACACTAGGCATTCTGCT
>CM064520.1:41577103-41744527 GCA_032716605.1 Paralithodes platypus
TCACATCCCATATCATTACAACTTTTGAGAAAATTATTGTCAAGAATATTACAAACTACCTTGAACAAAACAATAAAATGAATGATAGCCAACACGGATTTCGACAAAGTAGATTATGCTTTTCCCAGCTCCTTGCCCATCATGAACAAATTGTTGGTACACTAGAGAATGGCAGCAACATCAATGTAATCTACTTGGACTTCAGTTATAAGGTCTTCAACAAGGTGGACCACGGAATCCTATTACATAAAGTCCGCAATCTAGGAATAGTAGGTCGCCTTGGAGTATGGATCCATAACTTCCTGAACGAGAGAAAGCAATGTGTTGCTGTGGGTGGTGTCATTTCCCATGACTCAAATGTCTACAGTGGTGTCCCTCAAGGTTCTGTACTGGGCCCACTGCTGTTCCTCATACACATATCCGACATTGACCAAGGTACACTCTATTCAAAAGTCTCATCTTTTACCGATGATACCAGAGTAATGAAAGAAATTAAATTAATGGAAGATGTGGAAAAACTAAAAACTGACCTTACCAAGCTATATACATGGGCCAAAACAAATAACATAATAACAAGTTTGAACTGGTTAGATATGGTACAAACAAAATAGAAGAAGTCCACTATTCGGCACATGATAGCCAAAGAGTAAAGTGCAACAGCAAAAGGCTAGACCTATGGGTAACAATCAGTGATGATGCCACCATCACTACCCATATCCTAACAGTAGTACAAAAGACACGAGCCCAGGTTGACTGGGTATTGCGTACTTTCAGAACTCGTGAAAGAGAACCTATGTTAACCCTGTATAAGGCCTTGGTAATACCACTCTTGGAATACTGTTGCCATTTTTTTTTTTTTTTTTTTTTTTTTTTTTTTTAAGAGACAATGAACGGAGGAAGGAAAAACACAGATAAAACAAAAAGGTCCATGTGCCTAAAGGCATCCTCCATTCATAAAATGTTTGTAACAACTGGATTTAAACTTTTGTAGATTATAAGTTTGTGGAAAGCAACTCGAGGGAAGTGAATTCCAAAGAGTAGTAGTTCTACCATTTAGTAGTAGTTCTAGGGATAAATTAATTTTGATAAGCAGAAGTTCTGCATTGTGGAGGAGAAAGTGTAAATTCATGGGCGCTCTCAGCTGCCCTAGTTCTACGGGGAAAGATGTGGAGAGGCGGCACAATTGAAGCAAGTTCCTCGGAACAATTGCTGTGAAAATATCTGTAGAATAATGCAAGGGATGCAACGTTTCTTCGTTATGGAATCCCTGGAAGTCACGAGAGAAACAAGCATTGGAAGGCATCCTTCACTAGTAAAATAGTGTCTGTGAAGGAGGAAGACTACTGGCAAAGACTTAAGTCTCTTAACTTGTACTCTCTAGAACGACGCCGAGAAAGATACTTGATAATTTATACCTGGAAAATTCTCAATAATTTAGCCCCAAACCTGCTGGGAGAGGAAGAAAAGGAGTTGATAGAGATAACAGAAAACCAACGAACTGGGCCGTATGTGTATTATCAGGTCAATTAACTCAAGAGCACTGACAAGAGTTAAGACACTGAAAGAAAATGCCTTCGCTACTACACGGGGTCCGAAGCTCTACAATTCACTGCCAAAAGAAATAAGAAACCAAAACTACCCAACCGTTGAAAAATTAAAAAAGGACTTGGATGCTTTCCTGTCATCACTGACAGACCAACCCATCCTACCCCACTACTCCCTCCGTGCTGCCAGCAACAGCATTCTTGACCAGCTGGCACAGAGGAGGGTAGATGGGATGTACAGTGGCGGCGCCCCAACGGCGTGGACCACGGGGCGTTAACTGACAGCACTCAACTACAACCACAGGAACCACAGGTGTGTGTGTGTGTGTGTTTGTCTGTGTGATTTTATGTGTGTGATCATGTGCATTTATAATACCCTCACAAGACAATTATAAGTGTTAAAGTGTGTGTGTCTGTGTGTGTATTTGTGTGTGAGTGTGTGTGTGTGTATGTATAGATGTGTGTGTATGTACGTGTGTTTGTGTGAGTGTTTGTGTGTGTGTGTGTTAGAGTGTGTTTGTGTATGTCATTTTATGTGTGTGATCATGTGCATTTATAATACCCTCACAACACAATTATAAGCGTTAATGTGTGTGAGTGTGTGTATGTGTGTGTGTGTGTGTGAGTGAGTATGTATGGGTGTGTGTGTGTATGAGTGTGTGTGTGTGTGTGTGTGTATGTGTATGACCATGTGTGTGTGTGTGTGTGTGTGTGTAATAAGGTCACGTGTATGTATGCATGTGTAGTATATTGCATGATAGTGACCAACCTCATGAAAGCACGCATGTAAGCAGGAAGGTCATATGTGCATTCATGCGTGTGTAAAGATTTTTTTTTTTTGTAGCTTTGTGTTCGATTGTGCTTTGTTGTGTTTGCATGAGGGAGAGAGAGGGAGAGAGAGAGAGAAAGAGAGAGAGAGAGAGAGAGAGAGAGAGAGAGAGAGAGAGAGAGAGAGAGAGAGAGAGAGAGAGAGAGAGAGAGAGATGAACATTTATTGCTAGAAATAGATAGAAGGAATATAGAAGAAATATGGTGATCTCACCGGAGCAGGAGATATCACTAACATCAAGCAATGGTGGGATCATGTATCAATAGGATAGGAGAGGAAATAGGATAGGGTAGGAGAGGAGAGGAGAGGATAGGATAGAAAATAGGAGAGGAAAGGATGGGAAATAGGATAGGATTGGATAGGAAATAGGATAGGATAGGAGAGGAGAGGATAGGATAGGATAGGAAATAGGATTGGATAGGATAGGAAATAGGATTGGATAGGATAGGAAATAGGATAGGAGAAGAGAGGACAAGATATAATAGGATAGGATAGGATAGGAAATAGGATAGGATATGAAATAGGCTATGATAGGATAGGATTGGATAGGATAGGAAATAGGATAGGAGAAGACAGGAGAGGATATAATAGGAAATAGGATAGGATAGGATAGGAAATAGGATAGGATAGGATAGGATAGGAATAGGATAGGATAGGATAGGAAATAGGATAGGATAGGATAGGAAATAGGATTGGATAGGATAGGAAATAGGATAGGAGAAGAGAGGAGAGGATATAACAGGAAATAGGATAGGATAGGATAGTAAATAGGATAGGATAGGATAGGAAATAGGCTATGATAGGATAGGATTGGATAGGATAGGAAATAGGATACCACCCAAATGTCAGTCAGTCTATACTAATTGTTAAACAAGAGCATTATGCCCATACCATACAATCTTTGAGGATCGTGAGGTGGTATTAACAACAGATGAACAGCGGCATCTAGGGGATGTAATCTGCACATAATAATTCAAGGAACAGTAAATAGAGAAAAAGGTCAGAGAGTAATAAGAACAACTGGCTAACATTGCTATAATAGAAGCACAGGCGGATTATAATAATAATAGTCCTTAAAGCTAGCGCATGCGCCATCCCCTTGCTCATGAGGGACGGTAACGACTCAGTGCTTGTGAAAAACCTTTAATGCGCCGAGCGTGGGCGCGATCCTGGGCCTTCTGGGTGGAAGTCCAAGACGCTAGTCACTACACCAGCGAGCCGCTATTACTCGGCTTTCACGTAGCCTATAGGGTTAAACATTGCTGGAAAAAGTGTGACACGAAAGTTTTGTTACGAAAATTGTGACATAAAAAGTGTGATACGAAAGTTGGCTGTAAATGTAATCCCTTAGCACCTAAAATCATGATATGTAATCGAAATATTTGAAACTATTACGTCTCTGCATCATATAATTACCAAGTCTACATAATTAACAACACATTTCAC
This sequence comes from Paralithodes platypus, assembly GCA_032716605.1. Lineage (NCBI taxonomy): Eukaryota > Metazoa > Arthropoda > Malacostraca > Decapoda > Lithodidae > Paralithodes > Paralithodes platypus. The sequence continues at coordinate 41,580,923 of CM064520.1, forward strand.
TTTGAAACCTTTGTAATAGCTATGTAATCAAGATGAGGACATGGCGATTTACAGCCAGTTGAAAGTAAATAGACTATAGTAACGTGATAAGAATGTCCATCTTTCTCCCTTTCTCTATCTGTATATAAATGCACAGTATATATATATATATATATATATATATATATATATATATATAAATATATATATATATATATATATATATATATATATATATATATATATATATATATATATATATATATATATATATATAATATATATATATATATATATATATATATATATATATATATATTATATATATATATATATATACTTTATATATATATATATATATATATAAATATATATATATACAGAAAATAAATATATATATATATAATAAAGAGAAGAACCAACGCAGGATTGAATAATAACACCATATATCTTATACGACGCTTCGAGAATCGCTGTTCTCATCTTCAGGCCTATAATTAAGATACAGCCAAAATTACATAATGAAGAGCAACAGTGTGACTAAACATATAAAGGTTATTTTAATTATACACAAGAGTAATGAAAGGAATGAACATGGCAGAACTGTAATATCAAACCTGGAGTAAACAGGGTCAAAATATAAAAATACACATAACATAATAATAATAATCCTTAAATCGTGAACATTAATTATATTAAGTGAAAGACAAGAAACTATATGAAAGCAAAAGTAGGCAAGTATAGTTATTAGAAACAGAGTAAATCGGAAGGGGAATCATGGGTACCTATTTCGGGTCAGGCTCTACACACCCATCTAGCTAAACCCGCCCAATTAGTTTTCAGATTTTAAGACGTTCAGCTCTTTAGTTTGGCGATTTTAAGACCTTTCGCCCCATTTCTTTGTCAATGTTAAGATTTTTCGTGTCCATTAGGTGTCGATGTTTTCCTGGCGAGCGATAGCGAGCCTGTATTTTAGAGTACCCGGCCTTCGGCCGAGACATTTTTCTGTCGAAACATTTACAGATTTATCTTGAGGAAGTGTCTTGGGTGTATGTTTTTTTAAGCTTGATGGAGGTCTACGGAGGAAACTAAATACAATAATAAAAATGTATAATAGAAAAATAAAATACAACCCCATCTGACGCTTCGCTATTTGACATGATGTGTTTGTCAAATTAATACACAGACTAAAGTAGCATTATAATATATAACCATAGGAAAGAGCAGAGTAGCCACGTCGGTAACCAGCAGACTGATGTGAGATGCACGGCTACCGCAGAAGGCGCGGCACGATCGCCGTCAGGTACTCTGCTGCCGGAGTCTTCTATTGGGGAATGTTTTACCCCAATTTATGTTTTGTATTGGCTCTGAAATTAAATAGTCGAAGTGAGGAGGTTTAAGAGGGTATTGGCTGTTTTTGTGTTTGGTCTATTTGTATATTTATTAATTCATTTGTTAGTTTCCTCGCAAGACCTCCATCAAGCTGAGAAGAAAACAAATATATATATACCCCTCCTTCAAGATAAATTTTTACATTTTTCGGTAGAAAAATGTCCCGGCCGAAGGGCGCTTCCTTTGGATAATACAGGCTCGCTATCGCTCGCCAGGAAAAAATCGACACCTAAATGTCACGAAAGGTCTTAAAATTGACAACGAAATGGTACGACAGGTCTGTAAGTCATTAAACTAATGGGGCGAACGTCTTTAAAGTTAAAAACTAGTGGGGTTAAACATCATACATGAGGGAAAAGGAAGTCCAGAAAAACGGCCTATCTCCCCTTAACTACTCCGGTTGATACCTACTAAATGAACTGATCTATTGGTTGAGTTGTAATGGATCGGAATGTACAGTCAGATACAACAATGTGTGGCCCCTCTATGTCTATGTTTTTCTATATGCAATTATAATTATTTTGATTTATTTTCGAATGGAACTTGCTCTTTAATAAATAGTGTTTATAGTTTTATAGTTGATGTATACAGAATTATATTCATAAATTCGTTTCCAGAGATATACTTCAAAAATTAGAAATAGGTGTGATTGTCGAATTTTTATGAGTGACTGTACTAATTGCAGTGCAAGTCAATTTGCAGCTTAGGCAAGAAATATGGCCACCAATATAACAAATGAGTTGGTCTTTATCTCCTCATAGATGGTTCCCCTCAATAACACTCAAAAGGTGAAATATGGCCACCAATATATTAAATCAGTTGGCCTATTTCTCCTCACAGATGGTTCCCCTCAATCGGAGGTTAGGGGAGAAACATGGCCACCCATATCATAAATTAATTGGCCTATATCTCTTCATAATTATATAGTTCACCTAAAGGAGAGAAATATGGCCACCGATATATTTAATTAATTGGCCAATATCTCCTCATAGATAGTTCACCTAAAGGAGAAAAATATGGCCACCGATATATTTAATTAGTTGGCCTAAATCTCCTCATAGATAGTTCACCTAAAGGAGAACAATATGGCCACCGATATATTTAATTAATTGGCCTAAATCTCCTCATAGATAGTTCAGCTAAAGGAGAGAAATATGGCCACCGATATATTTAATTAGTTGGCCTATATCTCCTCATAGATGGTGTTCCCCTCAATGGCGCCCCTCAAGACAGACGTGGCATGAGGACCTCGCCACAAATTATTGAGAGAATATGGAAATGAACTCGATCTGGAGGGTTTTTGTGAGGAGATGCTGCGGCGTGATAGTGGAGGAGGAGGGGGGGGGGGGGGATTATTTGAGACTACTGTGAAAGAAGAGGTTAGTTACACAGTCGGTATTTCTCCTGGTATTATTTGAGACTACTGTGAAAGAAGAGGTTAGTTACACAGTCGGTATTTCTCCTGGTATTATTTGAGACTACTGTGAAAGAAGAGGTTAGTTACACAGTCGGTATTTCTCCTGGTATTATTTGAGACTACTGTGAAAGAAGAGGTTAGTTACACAGTCGGTATTTCTCCTGGTATTATTTGAGACTACTGTGAAAGAAGAGGTTAGTTACACAGTCGGTATTTCTCCTGGTATTATTTGAGACTACTGTGAAAGAAGAGGTTAGTTACACAGTCGGTATTTCTCCTGGTATTATTTGAGACTACTGTGAAAGAAGAGGTTAGTTACACAGTCGGTATTTCTCCTGGTATTATTTGAGACTACTGTGAAAGAAGAGGTTAGTTACACAGTCGGTATTTCTCCTGGTATTATTTGAGACTACTGTGAAAGAAGAGGTTAGTTACACAGTCGGTATTTCTCCTGGTATTTATGATCTGGTAACTTCTGAATTATGGGGAGGATGGGCCGGTTTTTCTGTCCCCCTTCTCCCTCGTGTTTAACCCCATTGTTTTTTAGATATTAAGACGTTCTGCACATTAGTTTGGCGATTTTAAGACCTTTCGCCCCATTTATTTGTCAATATTAGGATTTTCATGTTAATTACAGTAGGTGTCAATTTTGTCCTGGCGAGCGACAGCGAGCCTGTTATTTAAGAGGAACCGGCTTTCTGCCGGGACATTTTTCTATCGAAAAATGTACAAATTTGTCTTGAAGGAGGGTCTTGGGCTGTTTTTTTTTTTATCTTGGTGGGGGTCTAGGGAGGAAACTAAAAACATTATAAACAAATACATAAACGAGCAAATAAATACGCTCATCCCCCCTTAGGTTTTATAGGAATAAATACGCTCATCCCCCCTTAAGGTTTTATAGAATAAATACGCTCATCCCCCTTAAGGTTTATAGGAATAAATACGCTCATCCCCCCTTAAGGTTTTATAGGAATAAATACGCTCATCCCCCCTTAAGGTTTTATAGGAATAAATACGCTCATCCCCCCTTAAGGTTTTATAGGAATAAATACGCTCATCCCCCCTTAGGTTTTATAGGAATAAATACGCTCATCCCCCCTTAAGGTTTTATAGGAATAAATACGCTCATCCCCCCTTAAGGTTTTATAGGAATAAATACGCTCATCCCCCCTTAAGGTTTTATAGGAATAAATACGCTCATCCCCCCTTAAGGTTTTATAGGAATAAATACGCTCATCCCCCCTTAAGGTTTTATAGGAATTTAGAAGTTACATTGTTTTTATCTTCATGCTACAATCTGTTCATTATATTTAAGTTACATTGTTTTTATCTTCATGCTACAATCTGTTCATTATATTTACGCCAAACATCTTAACCACAAACTTCTACAACTCAAATCGACTAAAGTAATCAAGCTAATATTGCTACGATTTGGCAAGAGTCAGCCAGGAAATAGGTGTGGACATTTACAGCCAATTTATTCTACCCCCTTTTGAGTTACAGAGGTTGGGGCTCACGATTTAGTGCCTATTTATAATGAATGGACTATAGTTGTCGGTGTCAATGTAATAATCTTAGGACCTTAAATGTCACAACAGAAATTCTTTCTGCAATTTCCTTGCATTTATTATTTAATTGTTTACAGATTTCAAGATTCATAACACTGTTCACATTGAAGTTTATCGCCCTTCAATACAGTGGCTGATGTCAGTGTAAGGATGTCTCAAAGTGTTGCCCATAGGATTGTTTCTCCAAGTTTTCCCGGCAATTTTTATTTTAACAGCTTCCGAATTAAACTTTTGTAAGAATTCAGCCATCAACAATTAATCTTCTATCTTTTGTGTATAGTGCATTCATTGTAAGTAGGCCAGAAATGATTATCCTTAAACTGTGTAACTCAGAAAAAAGGCTAGAGGAAATGGGCTGTCATTGTCCACACCTATTCCCTGGCTGACTCTTCCCAAGTGGTAGAAATGCTACCTCGATTACTCTAGTCGTTCATGTGTGGTAAAAGTTAGTGGTCAAGATTGTTGGCCTAATTCTAATGAATAAACTATGGGTGCTGGTAGGAAGGCAAAAGTACCCCCCAATATGTCACAAGAAATAACAACAATGGAGAATAAGCCAAATAGTGATCCTGAGACTATACCCTGATCCATGCCATTCCTAATCTAAACAGAATCGCCAGGAAACAGAGAAGAAATGCGGAATAGTATCTTGAAAGTGTTCATAATTACTTACTGGATTGTATATTATAATTTAGAGGTTCGAAGCTTCAGTATGTATCCCAATTGTTGAGCATGACTGTACCCGCTGTTGTTGCCGGGGTTGAGGCAGAAGAATGTACACCTTATCTGGGCTATCTGTGTGTGTGTGGGGGGGGGGAGGTTCCTCTTTTGTGAAATATGTCAGATGTGGAGAGATAGACATAGTAGGAACATTACTATAATTTGTATTTATATTTGTATCAATGATGATAGTAGTGATTAAGATGCTAGTGACAATGGACAGTGATGATGGTGAGAGTAGTAGTGATAATTGTAATTGAAGTAGTGATGATGATCATAGTAATGGTGATGATGACAGTACTTGTGATGATTGTGGCAGTTGTAGTGATGATGGCAGTTGTAGTTATGATGGCAGTAGTAGTGATTATATTGATTGTGATTGATGATGGTATTAGTAGTGATGATGGTAACCCATCGCAGAGTTGGGTATGCCGTTTTGATTTTGGGCAAAACGGCACGTCTACTTTATCAACTCTGCATAAGCAGAGTTTGGTATCGCCCCCCCCCCCCCCCCCCCCCCCCCCCCCGTATAGTGGGTACCACACCAAAAAAATGTCTGTCGTCGTCGTTGTCGTTGTCCGTCTGTCTCGGAACTCCTCCTAGACCGTTGGACGGATTTTCACCAAATTTCACACAAACATTTGTTGCGTGAATGCGAACGTCAGTCAAAAAAGATTTTTTGAATTTATGCAATAGTTATGATTTTAGGTCCAAAATATGGTTTTACCAAGCCCCACCCCCCCCCGGGGCGCCCATCCTGGACCCCCCCCCCCCCCCCCCCACCCAACCCCCCCCCCCCCCCTCACCCAGCAATGATGGCATTCTTAGTGTGTGAGCCCCGAAGGGGCTCACACACTAAGCACGCATTCATTCGGAGGGTCAAATCATCTCTCTACGTATTTGCTAGGTTAAGTTAGTTTAGTTGGCATTAGAAGTGATGGTAGTAATACTGGGATTGATGGTGATACCAGTGATGGTGATAATAGTAGTGATGATGGTTGTAGTTGTATTGATAATGTTGACAGTAGTGATGATGATGACAGTAGTAGATATGATGGTGACAGTAGTAGATATGACAGTGACAGTACTAGTAGTAGTGATGATGGTCATAATAGTAGTGATGATGGTGACAAGTAATGATAGTTGTAGTGATAATAATGACAGTAGTGATGAAGGAAGTGACGATGGTGTGAGTATTAGTGATTATGGTGAGTAGTAGTGATGATGGTGAAAGTTATAGTGATGATGACAATAGTTGTGATGATGAAGATCATAGTAATGGTGATGATGGCAATAGTAGTGATGATGGTGACAGTAGGATACATGATGGTAATACTTGTGACAGTAGTAATGATGATGGTTATAGTAGTAGTGATGATGTTAACAGTAGTAATGATGAGTGTAAGATGGTGGTGATGATAGTAGTAATGCTGGTTGATAGTTGTAGTATCAATGCTGGTAGTGATGAAGATGGTAGTGACAATGGTGACAGTAGTAGTGATGATTGTAATTGTAGTAGTGATGATGATCATAGTAATGGTGATGATGACAGTAGTCGTGATGATTGTGGCGGTTGTAGTTATGAAGGAAGTAGTAGTGATGATGGTAACCCATCGCAGAGTTGGGTATGCCGTTTTGATTTTGGGCAAAACGGCACGTCTACTTTATTAATAATATTAATATTATTAAAAATAACATTATCACTGTTATTGTTATATTATGGGTATCGCCCCCCCCCCCCCCCCCCCGTATAGTGGGTACCACACAAAAATGTCTGTCGTCGTCGTCGTTGTTGTCCGTCTGTCTCGGAACTCCTAGACCGTTGGACGGATTTTCACCAAATTTCACAGAAACATTTGTTGCGTGAATGCGAACGTCAGTCAAAAAAGATTTTTTGAATTTATGCAATAGTTATGATTTTAGGTCCAAAATATGGTTTTACCAAGCCCCTCAACCTCCCCCCCCCCCAAACCTCCCCCCCCCCCCCCCAGCAATGATGGCGTTCTTAGTGTGTGAGCCCCCAAGGGGCTCACACACTAAGAACGCATTCGTTCTGGGGGCGAAAACATCTTACTACTAATTTGCTAGGTTAAGTTAGTTCAGTTGGCATTAGAAGTGATGGAAGTAATAGTGGGATTGATGGTGATAGTAATGATGATGGTGATAATAGTAGTAATGATGGTTGTAGTTGTATTGATGATGACGACAGTAGTGATGATGACAGTAGTGATGATGATGACAGTAGTAGATATGATGGTGACAGTAGTAGATATGATGGTGACAGTACTAGTAGTAGTGATGATGGTCATAATAGTAGTGATGATGGTGACAAGTAATGATAGTTGTAGTGATAATGATAACAGTAGTGATGATGGTAGTGACAATGGTGTGAGTATTTGTGATGATGGTGAGTAGTTGTGAGGATGGTGAAAGTTGTAGTGATGATGACAATAGTTGTGATGATGAAGATCATAGTAATGGTGATGATGGCAGTAGTAGTGATGATGGTGATAGTAGGATACATGATGGTAATACTTGTGACAGTAGTAATGATGATGGTTATAGTAGTAGTGATGATGTTAACAGTAGTAATGACGATTGTAAGATGGTGGTGATGATAGTAATGATGGTTGATAGTTGTAGTATCAATGATTATAGTCGTGATTAAGATAGTCGTGACAATGGTGACAGTAGTAGTGATGATGGTGAGAGTAGTAGTAATGATTGTAATTGTAGTAGTGATGATCATAGTAATGGTGATGATGACAGTAGTCGTGATGATTGTGGCAGTTGTAGTGATGATGGCAGTAGTAGTGATGATGGTGTTTGTGATTGATGATGGTATTAGTAGTGATGATGGTAACCCATCGCAGAGTTGGGTATGCCGTTTTGATTTTGGGCAAAACGGCACGTCTACTTTAGTATTATTATCAACTCTGTGTAAGCAGAGTTTGGTATCGCCCCCCCCCCCCCCTCCCCCCCCGTATAGTGGGTACCACCGGAAAAAAATGTCTGTCGTCGGCGTTGTCGTTTTCCGTCTGTCTCGGAACTCCTCCTAGACCATTGGACGGATTTTCACCAAATTTCACACGAACATTAATTTGTTGCGTGAATGCGAACGTCAGTCAAAATTTTCTTTTTGAATTTATGCAATAGTTATGATTTTAGGTCCAAATTTTTTTTTTACCCCCCCCCCCCTCCTCCCAGACCCTCTCCTTCCTCCCAGACCCCCCCCCCCCCCCCAGCAATAATGGCGTTATTAGTGTCTGAGCCCCGAAGGGGCTCGCACACTAAGAACGCATTCGTTCTGGGGTCGAAAACATCTCGCTCTGCATTTGCTAGGTTAAGTTAGTTTAGTTGGCATTAGAAGTGATGGTAGTAATAGTGGGATTGATGGTGATAGTAGTGATGATGGTGATAATAGTAGTGATGATGGTTGTAGTTGTATTGATGATGATGACAGTAGTGATGATGATGACAGTAGTAGATATGATGGTGACAGTAGTAGATATGATGGTGACAGTACTAGTATTAGTGATGATGGTCATAATAGTAGTGATGATGGTGACAAGTAATGATGATAGTTGTAGTGATAATGATGACAGTAGTGATGATGGTGTGAGTATTAGTGATGATGGTGAGTAGTAGTGATGATGGTGAAAAGTAGAGATGATGGTTATAGTAGTAGTGATGATGTTAACAGTAGTAATGATAATTGTAAGATGGAGGTGATGATAGTAGTAATGATGGTTGATAGTTGTAGTATCAATGATGATAGTAGTGATTAAGATGGTAGTGACAATGATGGCAGTAGTAGTGATGATGAGAGTAGTAGTGATGATTATAATTGTAGTAGTGATGATGATCATAGTAATGGTGATGATGACAGTAGTTGTGATGATTGTGGCAGTTGTAGTGATGATGGTAGTAGTAGTGATGATTGTGATTGATGATGGTATTAGTAGTGATGATGGTAACCCATCGCAGAGTTGGGTATGCCGTTTTGATTTTGGGCAAAACGGCACGTCTACTTTATTATTATTATTATTATTATTATTAATATTATGTTCTCTCTACCAACCAACTCTACTCCTAAAATCGATTAATGAAATTAACAGACACATGTGGCAGTGTCCAGTTTTGTGAGTAACTTGAAAGTGATATCTATCTTAGTTAGTATTGATAGCTTGCATATAGATTATAGATTTTAGTATGTGTAGTTCCCTGTGAGAGTTCCTGAGCACTCGGCCGGGAGTGCCCCCTTGGTCCGCGCGTGGGGGGGGGGGGGGGGGGGGGTCTGGCGTGGTTCTCGGTTCCTTTGTGGCCGTCCCCTTTCGTCCACCCTACTTATCACCTAGTGGGCGAAAGTGGATGGCCATGGGGTAGCTGCGGGCTGTGCCCTCTTTGTACTGAGTTTGATTTTTTTTTTGGGGAGGGGGTTCCTTGGCTGGGTGTTCGGGGACTTTGGCAGGGAGCTGGACTTTTGAAGGGAACTGTAGTGTGCACTATATGATAACTAGATGCAGTTCTATATATATTTGCCATCTCTTTATTATTAAATATTTATTATCCAAATCCTTATTATTTATATTATTATTATTATTTTTTTTTCCAAACTTGAATTAAGTCTTTAGGAGGTGGCAAATTGTGCGAAGTTCTGCATCTTCTGATTGGAAGAATCATGCACTGTACCTCATGTTCGCCGTACAACTTCCTTGTGATATTTCCTCTCATGTTAATTCTTAAATTACATTATTTTGCTGTGTCGAATAATTACTGTAATGTATTAGCCCACGTGTGGGTATAAATAAACAATCAATCAGTATTATTATATTATTATTATTATTATTATTATCAACTCTGCTGCAGAGTTTGGTATCGCCCCCCGTATAGTGGGTACCACACCAAACAAATGTCTGTCGTCGTCGTCGTTGTTGTCGTCGGCGTCATCGTCGTCCGTCTGTCTCGGAACTCCTCCTACACCGTTGGACGGATTTTCTCCAAATTTCACACAAACATTTGTTGCGTGAATGCAAAAGTCAGTCAAAAAAGATTTTTTGAATTTATGCAATAGTTATGATTTTAGGTCCAAAATATGGTTTTGCCCCCCCCCCCAACCAACCCTCCCGGAAACCTCCCCCCCCCCAGCAGTGATGGCGTTTTTAGTGAACTAAGAACGCATTCGTTCTGGGAGCGAAAACATCTCGCTACGTATTTGCTAGGTTAAGTTAGTTTAGTTGGCATTAGAAGTGATGGTAGTAATATTTGGATTTATGGTGATAGTAGTGATAATGGTGATAATTGTAGTGATGATGGTTGTAGTTGTATTGATGATGATGACAGTAGTAGATATGATGGTGACAGTAGTAGTAATGATGGTCATAATAGTAGTGATGATGGTGACAAGTAATGATGATAGTTGTGATAATAATGACAGTAGTGTTGATGGTAGTAACGATGGTGTGAGTATTAGTGATGATGGTGAGTAGTAGTAAGGATGGTGAAATTTGTAGTGATGATGACGATAGTTGTGGTGATGAAGTTCATAGTAATGGTGACGATGGTGACAGTAGAATAAATTATGGTAATATTTGTGACAGTAGTAATGATGATGGTTATAGTAGTAGTGATGATGTTAACAGTAGTAATGATGATTGTAAGATGGTGGTGATGATATTAGTAATGATGGTTGATAGTTGTAGTATCAATGATGATAGTAGTGATTAGATGCTAGTGACAATGGACAGTGATGATGGTGAGAGTAGTAGTGATATTTGTAATTGTAGTAGTAATGATGATCATAGTAATGGTGATGATGACAGTACTCGTGATGATTGTGGCAGTTGTAGTGATGATGGCAGTTGTAGTGATGATGGCAGTAGTAATGATTATGTTGATTGTGATTGATGATGGTATTAGTAGTGATGATGGTAACCCATCGCAGAGTTGGGTATGCCGTTTTGATTTTGGGCAAAACGGCACGTCTACTTTATTATTATTATTATTATTATTATTATTATTAGTAGTAGTAGTAGTAGTAGTGGTAGTAGTAGTAGTAGTAATAGTAGTTCTTCGCTTTGTAAAATAGGTAGATTTATGATTTTGCTCAGGCATATTCACGATTTATATATTGGTAGTAATATTTCTCCCTCCAATCCGCTAATCTCCTTACATCGCAAGTACGTTTGCTCATTATGATTAAGCCAACAATCTTGACCACAAACCTCTTCTGTACCAGTGACGTCTTCTTAACTTTATTCTGGCTACAATTAGACGATTTTGCTAAGTTAGAAAAAGGCCTCCAGTAATTAGCAAACTTCGAAATATCTCGCAACTCGTTATACTACCGCAGATCCTTCTTAAAATCGTCTAAAAATAGCTAAAATGCAATTAAAAAGACGTCACCGGTACAGAAGGGGTTAAGTACAAGACGACTATCGTAATCGAGCGAATATTTCTGCTATTTGAAAAGAGCCAGCCAGGGAATAGGTGTGAAAATCTACATTTAATTTGCTCTTTTCCTTTTTGAGTTACAGAGGTTAGGGGTTACGATTTCTGGCTTAGTTTTAATGAATGGACTATAATACAGCTGGCCAAATAAATCATGTCTCGGCACCAAACATATTCTGATCCATAATTGGTATCAACAGACGTATTTAAACTTGATTTCTTCATTTCGAGCGAGATATACATACATGTTCCTACATTTACCCACCCTATTCAACATCTGGCAGACATTAATACAGGACAGAGAGAGCCAAGCGTAATGATAGCTGAAACATGACTTATTAGTGCTACCGTACATCAATCAGTAGATCAGTTCATTCAGTAAGTATCAACCAGAGTAATTTAACCTACTCACTTTGACTATTTCACTCCTTCAGCACGATGAAGTACTTCTCGTCTTATACTGGTTACCATTAGGCGATTTTCTTTATCATCCACCTCTAGGACTCAAAAGGGTAAATACTATCTCAATAAACCCTCTGAATAACACAGGTCCTTCTTAAACTTCATAAAATCGTCTAATATTATCCAGAATACAAGGTAAAAAAAAAATATATATATATATATATATAATACATGGAAACAAATAAACAAAAATCCCTCGTGGGATTAATTCCGGAGGCAATACCAACAGAAGAAAGGTTTATAATCCCCCAATATAAGACTCCGGCAGTAGAGTACCTGACGGCGATCGTGCTGCGCCTTCTGCGGTAGTCGTGCACCTCACATCAGTCTGTCTGTCACAGGCCTGTTTGTAGTTGACGGGAAAAAACACTGAATAATTGTACAGCCCATTTTGTATTATGTTTTTGTTTTGTTCTATGTGTATGGAGGAGATAAAAGGAAGGCTGCCTGTAACGAGTGTCTCCCCCAAAGCCAAAGGAGTGACAGCCAAATTCAAGGGACGTTGGAGTCAAAATGCCTTGACACACGAAGTTTAAAGCAGTCTAAGTCATAGGATGAAGGAAAGATTGATGATGCTTGTGAAATCCATTATGCGTAGTTTCTTTTCCCTTGCCTATGTGTATATTATAATCATGCAAATATGGTTTGTTCATTAATTATTCATTATTAATTCAGCACGATGACGCTATTGTCATCCTATTCTGGTTATCATTAGACCATTTAATTTAGCTTATAATCTGCATCTAGGACTTTAAGGGGTAAATGCTAACTTCATAAATCCTCTGGATAACATAGGTCCTTCTTAAACTGCAAAGTCGTCGAATTTTACCAAGAATAAAAGGTAAAGAGGCGTCATCGTGCTGAAGAGATTAAGGGGGGATGGGCGTATATAGTGACTCATTTATATATAGTTGTATTATTATTTTAGTTTCCTCCCTAGACCTCAATCAAGCTTTAAAATAACACACCTGCCCAAGACCCTTCAAGATGATTTGTTGTACATTTTTCGATAAAAAAATGTCCCGGCCGAAGGCCGATTCCTCTTAAATTACAGGCTTGCTATCGCTCACCAGGAAACAATCGACACCTAAATGACACGAACAGACTTAGTAGTGACAAAGAAATTGAGTGAAAGGTCTTAAAATCGCCAAACTAATGGGCCGAACATCTTAAAATCTTAAAACTAATGGGGCTAAACATGAGGAAGAAGGGGGACCATAAAAACGGACCATCTCCCCTCAACCAAACACACCCCAATAAACAGCCAAGCGTCGGATGAGCTTGTAATAACCCTTTCAGTACCGGTGACGTCCTTTTCAGCCTATTCCGGCTATTATTAGGCGATTGTATTCAGCTTAGAATGGATGTGTAGCTATTAAGAGGTTACATAATATCTTCATTAAGCTTAGAATGGATGTGTAGCTATTAAGAGGTTACATAATATCTTCATTAAGCTTAGAATGGATGTGTAGCTATTAAGAGGTTACATAATATCTTCATTAAGCTTAGAATGGATGTGTAGCTATTAAGAGGTTACATAATATCTTCATTAAGCTTAGAATGGATGTGTAGCTATTAAGAGGTTACATAATATCTTCATTAAGGGGGATGACCTGCTTTATTCTCTCCTCTTCTCTCTTTCTCATGGTTGCATCCATTCGGCCCCATTCAGCCTACTGTTTTGAGACGTTTATCCCAATCCAGGTGTCAATTTCTTCATGGCGAAAGACAGCAAGCCAGCATTGTATGGAGAAATCCGGCTTCGCCGGACACATTTTTCTGTCGAAAAAATTACAAATTTAGCCTGCTGTCAATTTTGTTTAAATTATGCTGGCTCGCTACCGCTCGCCAGGAAATAAATTGACACCTGTATGAGGATAAACGTCTTAAAACAGTAGGCTGAATGGAGAAACTAAACAAATATATGAATATATAAATAAATAGACCCCCCCAAATAACCACTGTCCCCTTAATTAAGCAAACGCAGCCTAATAAACAGCCAAGTGTTGGATGGGTTTGTATTAACACCTTCAGCACGATGACGTCATTTTCATTCTGGTTACCATTAGTCTATTTTCTTAAGCTTATAATCTACCTTTTGGATCCAAAGGGGTATAGACGATCTTAATAATCCCCTTGGATAACATAGGTCCTTCCTAGACTTCATATAATCGTGGATTTTTATACAGAATTAGAGAGGCACTCGGGAGAGCGCATACCTCTACCTTACAGTACGCTGGCGGAAGTATGTCATCTACCGATCATAACCGATCACCTTCAAAATGGAATACTTTCTTCCTTGGCACATATCCTATCTTCTCCCCAATTTTCATGAAAATTGGACCGTAACTTCCCCACCTGACCAAGCTATCCCTTCTGCACAATAGCTCCCCACATCAGGCCAGGACCAAGGTTGCTGGGGGCCCTGTCCAACTGACCATCATTATAGGTACAGTCTAGCTAACCCAACACTCTGATTATAGGCTCTCACACTTTGATTAATTATTTACTCTCTCTCACTCTCTCTCTCCCATTGCAGTCGTCCTAACTCTACCCTCTCTCACCCCGCCCTCTCCTTAAAACTAAATTGGCCTGGTTTGATATCCTACTAACTTACTAAATTATAAATCAAACGTAGCGGTACTCATCCTATGCAACCCCTCCCCCCCCCCCCCCCCCACCTTCTCTCTCTCTCTCTCTCTCTCTCTCTGGGTACTCCTTCTCCTCCTCCTCCTCCTCCTACTACTACTGCCTCGGACTGGTCATCATTCGGCTATCACACTCGGACATTAGCGGCCCAGGGCTCGCGGGGTTCCTCTCTGGGCCGGGCCCCGTTCAGCTATTTCCTCTCCTAATCCGTGAGAATCATCCGTGCTCCACCATCCCACACGTTAAAAAAAAAAAAAAAAAAAAAATGGATAGAGCTGTTGGTGCTGGTGATTCGGCTCTGTTCTGCTCTATATATGACTTTTATTTGGTGATTCAGCTCTGTTTTGCTCTATCTATAACTTGTATAAGGTGATTCAGCTCTGTTTTGCTCTGACTGTGCTTTTAAAATCATGATTTGGCTCGGATATGCTCTCTTTTCCTCAGTCTATGATTTAATTATTGATTTGTATATGGTGATCGGTTCCATTCTACTCTATGTTGGTTTATCTATGCTTTTTATATCTTGATTCAGCTCTGTTCTGCTCTGTTTTTCTCTTTGTTTTTATAAGGTAATTTGGATCTGTTCTTATCAATATGTCTGCACTGTAATTATGGTGGTGAGGTGCCTCTATTCTGCTCTATATTACTCTACCTACAATGTTAATATGGTGGTAGAATGCCTCTATTTTGCTCTATATTACTCTATCTACAATATTTATGTGGCGGTAGATACGTGCCTCTATTCTGCTCTACATTACTCTATCTACAATGTTAATGTGGTGGTAGAGTGCCTCTATTTTGCTCTATATTACTCTATCTACAATGTTCATGTGGCGGTAGATACGTGCCTCTATTCTTCTCTATATTACTCTATCTACAATGTTAGTGTGGTGGTAGAGTGCCTCTATTTTGCTCTATATTACTCTATCTACAATGTTTATGTGGCGGTAGAGTGTCTCTATTCTGCTCTATATTACTCTGTCAACAATGTTAATGTGATGGTAGAGTGCCTCTATTCTTCTCTATATTACTCTATCTACAATGTTAATGTGGTGGTAGAGTGTCTCTATTCTGCTCTACATTACTCTATCAACAATGTTAATGTGGTGGTAGAGTGTCTCTATTCTGCTCTATATTACTCTATCAACAATGTTAATGTGGTGGTAGAGTGTCTCTATTCTGCTCTATATTACTCTATCTACAATGTTAATGTGGTGGTAGAGTGTCTCTATTCTGCTCTACATTACTCTATCAACAATGTTAATGTGGTGGTAGAGTGTCTCTATTCTGCTCTATATTACTCTATCTACAATGTTAATGTGGTGGTAGAGTGTCTCTATTCTGCTCTACATTACTCTATCAACAATGTTAATGTGGTGGTAGAGTGTCTCTATTCTGCTCTATATTACTCTATCAACAATGTTAATGTGGTGGTAGAGTGTCTCTATTCTGCTCTACATTACTCTATCAACAATGTTAATGTGGTGGTAGAGTGTCTCTATTCTGCTCTATATTACTCTATCTACAATGTTAATGTAGTGGTAGAGTGTCTCTATGCTGCTCTATATTACTCTATGTATTATGGTAGTAGACTGTCTCTATTCTGCTCTACATTACAATGGTAATATGGTGTTCACCCTTGTCACACACCACCAGGCTTATTCTTATATTTATACTTAAATTTATATATATATATATATATATATATATATATATATATATATATATATATATATATATATATATATATATATATTTATACACATGTTCCTCAGGGTTCTGTCCTATCTCCTATTCTCTTTCTAATTTTCATAAATGATCTTCTCAACAGTATATCCAGTCCCATCCATTCATACGCAGACGACTCTACCTTACACTACACAATTAGTTTTTCAGAATGCCCCAGCCAGCAATCCCTTAAATACAAACATAATGAAGCCATAGAACACTTATCTTCTGATCTAGCTATTATTTCCAATTGGGGTAGAGAAAACCTTGTTGCATTTAACCCGTCCAGCCCCGGCTAGTTTTGTAATGTTTGTTCACCAGAACCCGGCCGGTTTTCAAAAAATTGTTTTATTCCAGAAACAATAGCGAATGGGTTAGGAATGAAGGAAAAACCACGAAAAACCGCTCAAAAAGCTTAAAGAATGGTCCTACAGAGCCCCCGAAAACGTATTTTACACGAGTACAAAATTGAAGGCAATTACCCCAAAAAAACAGGTTATTGCGCGCTCACACGCACGCACGTAGACTTTGACAGTTTTCAACGATCGGCACGGTTGCGTGGGATACGTACACAGTTCCCATACAAATCTGAGCCCTCTTGAGTGGCTACACCTGAGGTTACGGTCGGCGCAATTAGGGTGATGCGCCAGGCGCGTCTCTGGGGCTGTGCGTTACATACATCGCCGACGCGTCAGATGCGTCGCTGGGGCTGTACGGGTTAATACTTCCAAGACCCAATTTATCCATCTTACTACCCGTCAGGAACCTCCAGAGGACTATCCCTTATTCTTCAATAATACAAAAATAAATCCTTCATCTTCTCTCAATATTCTTGGTGTCTCTTTTTCTTCTGCTCTCACTTGAAAGGACCATATTACCAGTATTGCTAACGCAGCCTCCCAGAAGTTGGGTGTGCTCAACCGCCTCAAATGGTTCTTTGCCTCTGCGCAGCTTCTTGCTCTGTACAGGGGTACAGTGAGTCCTTGTATTGAGTATTGTTCACATGTGTGGGAAGGATCATCTCACACGGCACTCCTAGACAAAGTAGAGAGAAAAGCCTTTCGTATCATTAACTCCCGTCCACTCACCAACTCTCTGCAATCTCTCTCTCTTTGCCGCAGTGTTGTATTTCTCTCGCTATTCTATCGCTACCACAATAATCAGCGTTCTTCGGAGCTTTCCCAGTGTATGCCACCTCCTCTACGTAGGGTACATAGTACCCGTCTTGCAACACAATCCCACCCCTACTCAGTGCAACTCTCCAACCCAAGAGTGAAACTCTATTCTCAGACTTTCTTCTATTCAACTGCTGAGCTCTGGAACTCTCTCCCAGAATCAGTCTTTCTCTCTTCCTATGACTTAAATTGCTTCAAACTCCGTGTATCCAGGCATTTTAGCTCGAACGTCCCTTGATGTTGGCCCTGTCACTCTTTCAACCCTGGGGTAGGCACTCGCTGCAGGCAGTTCTGCCCTTTGTCTCCCTCATTCACATAGAAAAAACAAAACAAACTTATACGTATATACAGTATATATATTTATACTTATATATATATATATATATATATACTTATTATCTACTTCGTTTATTAAGGTTAAAAATACAATTTCTCTGTTCTCTCTCTTGTACACTCTAATACACAAATCATGACACAATAAGAACACTGGAACAGCATACACACCTTCGAAAAGTAAATATTAGGTAAAGAATTAATACGAAGATACGAGTCAGTTCAGGATAGCTTCGAAAATGAGTGTAGGATGGTCCTTGGTTTGGTCTATTCGCCTTGCCTATTCTTCACCCTGGGCCCACACTTCCATGCATTATCCTATCTTGTTATGTCCGGTCCTGCATATTCCCCCACCCCACCCTCTCTCCACCCATCCCTCACCCACCCCACCCATTGCTCACCCATCCCACCCCACCCACTACCCACTCATCCCTCCCCCAACCCCACCAACTTCTCACCCATCCCTCCTTTCACCCCCCTCCCCCCCTTCCCAAAACATCCCTCCCCTCCCCCACCCCACCCCGCCCACACCAAACCCACCCTGCCCTACTACCCTGGTGAGGGGGTCAAGGTTAATGCTGCGGCGGTCAAGCTGAGAAGCAGTGTTATAATTATATAGTCACTAGACTAAGGACAATAATTACGAAACAGAATAATATTGCTTTGTTAATCAATGTGTTAGCTTAGTTAATAACTAAGTTAATGTATATTAGCCCTCAAAAGTAGGTTAAACATGTAATAATTAAAACAAAACAAAAAGGGTTGAAAATGATCGCAAAGAGTAAATCATATCTTTAAATGGTACAGGAAACACCTGAGCCCCCACAGTAGTATAGCGTCGTGTACTCCCCCGGCAGTAGAGCGGACATCCCTGTGGTCCACGGTGTTGCAATAAACCTAGCCTACCACCCAACAAGATCAGGCACACACTATATAGTACGTTCAACTATATTCACATCATTTGATATATTCAATTTCCATTTAACATATTCTGTACCAGTGACATCCTTTTCATTATATTCTGGCAACTATTAGACAATATCATTCAGCTTAGGAACGATGTGTACCAATAAAGTAGACGTGCCGTTTTGCCCAAAATCAAAACTGCATACCCAACTCTGCGATGGGTTACCATCATCACTACTAATACCATCATCAATCACACTCACCATCATCACTACTACTGCCATCATCACTACCATTGCCACAATCATCACGAGTAGTCATCATCACCATTACTATGATCATCATCACAACTACAATTACAATCATCACTACTACTCCCACCATCATCACTACTACTGCCAGCATTGTCACTACCATCTTAATCACTACCATCATCTTTGATACTACAACCATCAACCATCATTACTACTATCATCACCACCATCTTACAATCATCATTACTACTGTTAACATCATCACTACTACTATAACCATCATCATTACTACTGTCACATGTATTACCATCATGTATCCTACTGTCACCATCATCTCTACTACTGCCATCATCACCATTACTATGATCTTCATCATCACAACTATTGTCATCATCATTACAACTTTCACCATCATCACTACTACTCACTATCATCACTAATACTCACACCATCGTCACTACCATCATCACTACTGTCATTATTATCACTACAACTATCATCATTACTTGTCACAGTAGACGTGCCGTTTTGCCCAAAATCAAAACGGCATACCCAACTCTACGATGGGTTACCATCATCACTACTAATATCATCATCAATCACAATCACCATCATCACTACATTTGCCACAATCATCACAACTACTGTCATCATCACCATTACTCTGATCATCACTACTACTGTTACTATTGTCACTGCCATCTTAATCACTACTATCATCATTGATACTACACCTATTAACCATCATAACTACTATCATCACCACCATCTTCCAATCATCATTACTAGTTAACATCATCACTACTACTATAACCATCATCATTACTACTGTCACAAGTATTACCATCATGTATCCTACTATCACCATCATCACTACTACTGCCATCATCACCATTACTATGATCTTCATCATCACAACTATTGTCATCATCACTACAACTTTCACCATCATCACTAATACTCACACCAGTCACTACCATCATCACTACTGTCATTATTATCACTACTTATCACCATCATCACTACTATTAAGACCATTATCACTACTAAAAGTATTGTCACCATCATATCTACTACTGTCATCATCATCACTACTGTAATAAATCACCAATATAAATACAACCATCATCACTACTATCACCATCAATCCCACTATTACTACCATCACTTCTAATGCCAATTAAACTAAATTAACCTAGCAAATACGAAGCGAGATGTTTTCGCCCCCAGAACAAATGCATTCTTAGTGTGTGAGCCCCGAAGGGGCCCACACACTAAGAACGCATTCATTGCTGGGGGGGTGTGAAAGCATATTTTGGGTAAAACCATATTTTGGACCTAAAATCATAACTATTGCATAAATCCAAAAATTCTTTTTTGACTGACGTTCGCATTTACGCAACAAATGTTTGTGTGAAATTTGGTGAAAATCCGTCCAACGGTCTAGGAGGAGTTTCGAGACAGACGGACAACAACGACGACCACAGACATTTTTTTTTTGTGTGGTACCCACTATAGGGGGGGGGGGGGGATACCAAACTCTGCTTACGCAGAGTTGATAAAATAGGCACACAGTTATTAAAAAAATAGGTTCAATATTAGTATGTCAGGTCAACCATGAGTATCTCAGGTCAACCATGAGTATCTCTGGTCAACCATGAGTATCTGAGGTCAACCATGAGTATCTCTGGTCAACCATGAGTTTTGTCAGGTTAACCATGAGTATCTTTGGTCAACCATGAGTATCTCTGGTCAACCATGAGTATCTCTGGTCAACCATGAGTATCTCTGGTCAACCATGAGTATCTCAGGTCAACCATGAGTTTCTCAGGTCAACCATGAGTATCTCAGGTCAACCATGAGTTTCTCAGGTCAACCATGAGTATCTCAGGTCAACCTTGAGTATCTCAGGTCAACCATGAGTATCTCTGGTCAACCATGAGTATCTCTGGTCAACCATGAGTATCTCAGGTCAACCATGAGTTTCTCAGGTCAACCATGAGTATCTCAGGTCAACCATGAGTATCTCAGGTCAACCATGAGTATCTCTGGTCAACCATGAGTTTCTCAGGTCAACCATGAGTATTTCATTCATGACTAAACCGGATAAAAAAAAGCACAAATATATTTAACCCGAATTAAAACAAATGTTAATACGTTTTTCATTTTCACTTTTTTGTAGCACCCTTTTTCACCTTCACTTCACTCAGTTCTCCTTGTGATTTTTTTTTATCCTCGTAATCATCCCATTTGACCCCTTTCTTTTGGTCTTTTTTTCTTCGTCGACCAAATAATATCATTATCGACCTTTCCCGCCGCCTCCACTTGTGTCACCTTTTTCTTCTTTTGCTTTTTCTCTAGTTTGTCAGCCAAGTACTCCCTCTGTTTATTTTCTATTTCCACTCTCCGCTTCTCTGCTTCCTCCGTTTTCTTTAACTCTGTTTCCCGTTTGTTCTCATCCATTTCTTTTCTTTTCAGGGACCTTTCTTTTTTTTCTGGACTCCTCATCCTCCCGCTTTCTCTCTTAAACTTCCCTCCTGTGGTCTTCCATTATTTTGTTTCTCGCTTCCTTATCCGCTTTACCCCACTTTTTTTTACTCCCACTCCCCTTCCTCTTCTCCACTCTCACTCTCACTTCCAAGCATTTTTATACGATCCTCGAAGGTCAAATGATCATCGTTTTCCTCAACTCGCATTTCGATTTCTGTTTTCAAATTTTCGTTTTCCATTTTCCGCCTGGCCTTCTCCTCCCTCCTCAGTTCCTTCCCTATCCCCTCCTTTACACCCTCCTCCTCCTTCTCTTCAATCCACTTCTTCTTTTCTGCTTGTCGTTTTTCCTTTTCCTCTCTTTTTCTCTTAACCTCGCCCTTCCTCTTCACCTCTTCTGCTTCCCGTTTATTTTCCATGTCTCGCCTCTTCTCCTCCATCTGGCTCTTCCTCGTTTCATCCTCCTCCTTCCTTCTCTTCTCTTCCATTCTTTTCTCTTCCCTATCATCCTTCTTCCGCTCTCTCCTTTTTTCCTCCTCCTCCTTCTTCTTCCTCTCTTGTTCCTTTTTCTTCTTCTCCGCCTCTTCCTCCTTTATTCTCAGCTCCTCTGCCCTTCTTGCCTCCTTTCTTTTTTTGTCTTCCTCCTTTCGCTTTGTTTTCCTATCCTCCTTCTCGACCTTCCTCTGTTCATCTTCTTCCTCCTTGATCCTCTTGTTTTCCTCTTCTTAAATTATATTTTCCTCTGCCTCTTGATTGATCCGCTTTTCCTCCTCTTCCTTTGCCATCCTCAACTCCTCCTTCCTTCTTGTTTCTTCTGCCTCCTCCCTCCTCCTCTTCCCTCCTTTTCACCTCTTCTTCTCTCCTCACCTCCTCCTCTCCTCATCTTCCCTCCTCCTCACCTCCTCTTCCCTTCTAGCCTCCTCATCTTCCCTCCTTTTCACCTCTTCTCTCGTCACCTCCTCTTCCCTCACCACGTCGGTCAGCTTGAGATAAACGCTGTACCAACCCACATGTATAGCCAGCTGACCATGATCCCTCAGGCTGGCCACAACAAACTTAACTGACATTCTAACATGAGCCATCTTTTTCCTTCCTCTCAACAGCACCAGTTTCACGTACTCATTCCCCATCGGATCGACCTCACTTGGGACCCTCTTTTCAAACCACTCCACGGACACAGGATCCAGTGGTGACCGACATGCGAGAGATCCCTTCGTTTCCCCTTCCTTCAGGCACCACTGCTTCACGGGTAGCTTTCCGATGGTGCCTTTTCTACTGCGGCAGGAAAGCCAGCCCTCTCTGAACCGGTTGAGAGTGATGACCACCTGTGTCACTTGGGTGGGGGATGACGTCGGACCCACCACTTCACCACTCAAGAGAAATTGACCTATGTTTTCCATCTCAATGTACACACTTGATTAAACTTTGATATTATGTTTCATTTCTATTCCTTGAACGAGATTTACAGACTATTTGTGGGCGATTTATCAACTCTGCGTAAGCAGAGTTTGGTATCGCCCCCCCCCCCCCGTATAGTGGGTACCACACGAAAAAAATGTCTGTCGTCGTTGTCGTTGTCGTTGTCCGTCTGTCTCAGAACTCCTCCTAGACCTTTGGACGGATTTTCACCAAATTTCACACAAATATTTGTTGGGTGAATGCGAACGTCAGTCAAAAAAGATTTTTTGAATTTATGCAATAGTTATGATTTTAGGTCCAAAATATGGTTTTACCAAGCCCCCCCCCCCCCCCCCTTCCCCCCTCACCCAGCAATGATGGCATTCTTAGTGTGTGAGGGCTCACACACTAAGCACGCATTCGTTCGGAGGGCCAAAACATCTCGCTAGCATTTGCTAGGTTAAGTTAGTTTAGTTGGCATTAGAAGTTATGGTAGTAATATTTGGATTGATGGTGATAGTAGTATTGATAGTGATAATAGTACTGATGATGGTTGTAGTTGTATTGATGATGATGACAGTAGTGATGATGATGACAGTAGTAGATATGATGGTGACAGTAGTAGATATGATGGTGACAGTACTAGTAGTAGTGATTATGGTCATAATAGTGATGATGGTGACAAGTAATGATGATAGTTGTAGTTATAATAATGACAGTAGTGATGATGGTAGTGACAATGGTGTGATTATTAGTGATGATGGTAAGTAATAGTGGGGATGGTGAAAGTTGTAGTGATGACAATAGTTGTGATGATGAAGATCATAGTAATGGTGATGATGGCAGTAGTAGTGATGATGGTGACAGTAGGATACATGAGGGTAATACTTGTGAGAGTATTAATGATGATGGTTATAGTAGTAGTGATGTTAACAGTAGTAATGATGATTGTAAGATGGTGGTGATGATAGTAGTAATGATGGTTGATAGTTGTAGTATCAATGATGATAGTAGCGATTAAGATGGCACTGACAATAGTGACAGTAGTAGTGATGATGGTGAGAGTAGTAGCGATAACTGTAATCAACTCTGCATAAGCAGAGTTTGGTATCACCCCCCCGTATAGTGGGTACCACACAAAAAAAAAATCTGTCGTCGTCGTTGTCGTTGTTGTCGTTGTCCGTCTGTCTCGGAACTCCTCCTAGACCTTTGGACGGATTTTCACCAAATTTCACACAAATATTTGTTGGGTGAATGCGAACACGTCAGTCAAAAAAGATTTTTTGAATTTATGCAATATGTATGATTTTAGGTCCAAAATATGGTTTTACAAAGCCCCCCACCCCCACCCCTCCCCCCCTCCCGGACCCCTCACCCAGCAATGATGGCGTTCTTAGTGTGTGAGCCACTTCGGGGCTCACAAACTAAGAATGCATTCGTTCGGAGGGCCAAAACATCTCGCTACGTATTTGCTAGGTTAAGTTAGTTTAGTTGGCATTAGAAGTGATGGTAGTAATAGTGGGATTGATGGTGATAGTAGTGATGATGGTGATAATAGTAGTGATGATGCTTGTAGTGATGATTATGACAGTAGTAGTGATGATGGTAATAGTAGGATACATGATGGTGACAATACTAGTAGTAATGATGATGGTTATAGTAATAGTGATGATGGTGACAAGTAATGATGATAGTTGTAGTGATAATGACAGTAGTGATGATGGTAGTGCCGATGGTTTGAGTATTAGTGATGATGGTGACAGTAGGATAAATGATGGTAATACTTGTGACAGTAATAATGACGATGGTTATAGTAGTAGTGATGATGTTAACAGTAGTAATGATGATTGCAAGATGGTGGTGATGATAGTAGTAATGATAGTCAACTCTGCGTAAGCAGAGTTTGGTATCGCCCCCCCGTATAGTGGGTACCACTGAAATGTGACGAATGTGTCGTCGTCGTTGTCGTCCGTCTGTCTCGAAACTCCTCCTAGACCGTTGGACGGATTTTCACCAAATTTCACACGAACATTTGTTGCGTGAATGCGAACGTCGGTCAAAAAAGATTTTTTGAATTTATGCAATAGTTATGATTTTAGGTCTAACATATGGTTTTACCCCCCTTCCCCCCCCCCCCCACACACACACACAGACACACAGACACCACCACCCAGCAATGATGGCATTCTTAGTGTGTGAGCCCCGATGGGGCTCACACACTAATAACGCATTCGTTCTGGGAGCGAAAACATCTCGCTATGCATTTGCTAGGTTAAGTTAGTTTAGTTGGCATTAGAAGTGATGGTAGTAATATTTGGATTTATGGTGATAGCAGTGATGGTGATAATAGTAGTAATGATGGTTGTAGTTGTATTGATGATGATGAAAGTAGTAGATATGATGGTGACAGTGTTAGATATGATGGTGACAGTACTAGTAGTAGTAATGATGGTCATAATAGTAGTGATGATGGTCACAAGTAATGATGATAGTTGTAGTGATAATAATGACAGTAGTGATGATGGTTGAGTATTAGTGATGATGGTGAGTAGTAGTGATGATGGTGAAAGTTGTAGTGATGATGATAATAGTTGTGATGATGAAGATCATAGTAATGGTGATGATGGCAGTAGTATTGATGATGGTGACAGTAGGATACATGATGGTAATATTTGTGACAGTAGTAATGATGATGGTTATAGTAGTAGTGATGATGTTAACAGCAGTAATGATGATTGTAAGATGGTGGTGATGATATTAGTAATGATGGTTGATAGTTGTAGTATCAATGATGATAGTAGTGATTAAGATGGTAGTGACAATGGTGACAGTAGTAGTGATGATGATCATAGTAATGGTGATGATGAAAGTAGTCGTGATGATTGTGGCAGTTGTAGTGATGATGGCAGTAGTAGTGATAATGGTGATTGTGATTGATGATGATGGTATTAGTAGTGATGATGGTAACCCATCGCAGAGTTGGGTATGCAGTTTTGATTTTGGGCAAAACGGCACGTCTACTTTATCAACTCTGCGTAAGCATAGTTTGGTATCCCCCCCCCCCCCTGTATAGTGGGTACCACTGGAAAAAAATGTCTGTCGTCGTCGTTGTCGTCGTCCGTCTGTCTCGAAACTCCTCCTAGACCGTTGGACGGATTTTCACCAAATTTCACACGAACATTTATTGTGTGAATGCGAACGTCAGTCAAAAAAGTGTTTTTGAATTTGTGCAATAATTATGATTTTAGGTCCAAAATATGTTTTTACCAAAAATATGGTTCCCCCCCTCCCCCCCCACACACACACACACACACACACAGCAATGAATGCGTTCTTAGTGTGTGAGCCCCAAAGGGCTCACACACTAAGAACGCATTCGTTCTGGGGGCGAAAACATCTCGCTCCGCATTTGCTAGGTAAAGTTAGTTTAATTGGCATTAGAAGTGATGGTAGTACTGTAATAGTGGGATTGATGGTGATAGTAGTGATGATGGTGATAACAGTAGTGATGATGGTTGTATTTGTATTGATGATGATTACAGTAGTGATGATGATGACAGTAGTAGATATGATGGTGACAGTAGTAGATATGATGGTGACAATACTTTTAGTAGTGATGATGGTCATAATAGTAGTGATGATGGTGATAAGTAATGATAATATTTGTAGTGATAATAATGAGTAGTGATGATGTTAGTGACTATGGTGTGAGTATTAGTGATGATGGTGAGTAGTAGTATGTGATGATGGTGAAAGTTGTAGTGATGATGACAATAGTTGTGATGATGAAGATCATTGTAATGGTGATGATGGCAGTATTAGTGATGATGGTGATAGTAGGATACATGATGGTAATACTTGTGACAGTAGTAATGATGATGGTTATAGTAGGATAGTGGTGATGATAGTAGTGATGATAGTTGTAGTATCAATTATGATAGTGATTAAGATGGTAGTGACAATGGTGACAGTAGTAGTGATGATGGTGAGAGTAGTAGTGATGATGATCATGGTAATGGTGATGATGACAGTAGTCATAATGATTGTGGCAAATGTGGTGATGATGGTGATTGTGATTGATGATGGCATTAGTAGTGATGATAGTAACCCATCGCTGAGTTGGGTATGCCGTTTTGATTTTGGGCAAAACGGCACTTCTTCTTTATTAATAGTATGTAGAGAAGAGGGTGTGAATAGTATGTAGTGAAGAGGGTGTTAATAGTATGTAGTTAAGAGGGTGTTAATAGTATGTAGTGAAGAGGGTGTTAATAGTATGTAGTGAAGATGGTGTTAATAGTATGTAGTGAAGAGGGTGTTAATAGTATGTAGTGAAGATGGTGTTAATAGTATGTAGTGAAGATGGTGTTAATAGTATGTAGTGAAGAGGGTGTTAATAGTATGTAGTGAAGATGGTGTTAATAGTATGTAGTGAAGAGGGTGTTAATAGTATGTAGTTAAGAGGGTGTTAATAGTATGTAGTGAAGAGGGTGTTAATAGTATGTAGTGAAGAGGGTGTTAATAGTATGTAGTGAAGATGGTGTTAATAGTATGTAGTGAAGAGGGTGTTAATAGTATGTAGTGAAGAGCGTGTTAATAGTATGTAGTGAAGATGGTGTTAATAGTATGTAGTGAAGATGGTGTTAATAGTATGTAGTGAAGATGGTGTGAATAGTATGTAGTGAAGAGGGTGTTAATAGTATGTAGTGAAGATGGTGTTAACAGTATGTAGTGAAGATGGTGTTAATAGTATGTAGTGAAGATGTTAATAGTATGTGGTGTAGATGTTGTTAATAGTATGTAGTGAAGATGGTGTTAATAGTATGTAGTGAAGAGGGTGTTAATAGTATGTAGTGAAGAGGGTGTTAATAGTATGTAGTGAAGATGTTGTTAATAGTAAGTAGTGAAGATGGTGTTAATATTATGTAGTGAAGATGGTGTTAACAGTATATAGTGGAGATGGTGTTAATAGTATGTTGTGCAGATGGTGTTAATAGTATGTAGTGGAGATGTTGTTAATAGTATGTAGTGAAGATGGTGTTAATAGTATGTAGTGAAGATGGTGTTAATAGTATGTAGTGAAGATGTTGGTAATAGTATGTAGTGAAGATGTTGTTAATAGTAAGTAGTGAAGATGGTGTTAATAGTATGTAGTGAAGATGGTGTTAATAGTATATAGTGGAGATGGTGTTTATAGTATGTTGTGAAGATGGTGTTAATAGTATGTAGTGGAGATGTTAATAGTATGTAGTGAAGATGGTGTTAATAGTATGTAGTGAAGATGGTGTTAATAGTTTGTAGTGAAGAGGGTGTTAATAGTATGTAGTGAAGATGGTGTTAATAGTAGTGGTGAAAATGGTGTTAATAGTATGTAGTGACGATGGTGTTAATAGTATGTAGTGGAGATGGTGTTAATAGTATGTAGTGAAGATGGTGTTAATAGTATGTAGTGAAGATGGTGTTAATAGTATGTAGTGAAGATGGTGTTAATAGTGTGTAGTGAAGATGGTGTTAATAGTATGTAGTGAAGATGGTGTTAATAGTATGTAGTGAATATGGTGTTGATAGTATGTAGTGAAGATGGGGTTAATAGTAGTGGTGAAGATTTTGTTAATATTATGTAGTGAAGATGGTGTTAATAGTATGTAGTGAAGATGCTCCCGGCACTTCTTCTCAAAACGCATGAAAAATTCGGTGACACCCGACTCATCAAATACAGGGACCAACTTGAGCAGGTGCGATAAAGACTGATCAAGACCTCGATTCCCAGAACCGAGACGCTGCCCTGTTGACTCCACCCTAGACTTCTCAAGATCTCTGTCTGCACAGTACTTCGTAGCCTCAACCTGAAGCTCAGCCTTTCTCTCCTCAGCCTCATTCTCTCGCTGCCGTTGCTGAAGCTCAGCCGCCTGCTGCTGCTGCTGAATCTTAGCCATCTCAAGCTGGAAGATTATATTTGCAGTTAAACCTTGAGGAGGAGGAGATGCAACAATTGGAGACTCACCCAAGTGCAAACCTCGCCGCCAGTGACTATTGGCCTGCGGGAACGTACCCGGCTCCGGAGCCCGAGGGGGCGCCATGGTAGGAGTCGAGTGGAATGGGGGCTGGGCCGAAGGTGCCCCAGCTCCCGCTCCACCCGAAGCCCCATGCACCCCGCCGAGCACACAGGCCACCAGGTCACCTCTCGTCATGCTGCTAGTGCCCACATGACCCATGACCGTGGCCAAACACTGGAGACCATACCGATCAATCCCCGACACCCGGTCAACAGTAATAGGCATCTCCAGAAACTTCTTTGCATCCTCCTCACTAGTTATAACTCTAATGCCTTCTAACAAACCCCGCTGCTGCACCTCAGAGCCTGCTTCCCGTACCGTGTCCTCACTGTACACTGATCCGTCGTCCGACATATTGTCCACCGAAAATTCTCTACGTTTATAAAAAAAAAAAGTACCTAACTCTTATGTAGCACTATTCACTCAAAAATATAAAATGCTTGAAGACTCTTAAGTGTTATACTACTTGCCAAAAAAAAATCCATGTGTCCACTATATTCCTTCAAACAAAAACAAATGACCACAACGCTCCTGCAATATTTCTTTTAAGTTCACAAAATCCTAAGCAAGGTCGCCATTTGTTACGACCGGGACTCGTATAAAACAAGGGCTCTTAATCATTGGACTAGAAAGGCACACAGCCACAACGGTAACACTAGATCCAACCCTCGAACTTATAATGCCGGCGCACAAAAACACCTATACCCTCCAGAGTTAAATCTGCGATAATGGGGTATCCTATAACTCGGTATAAATGCACTACTACTACAGGCTGATGATCTCTGATACAGCCTGATCACAACAACATACAATTACGTTAATAATGTATACAAGGAAAAGGATAGAGAGCTTAATGAAATCACTGAAATGATTTAAGGCAAACAAGAAGAAGGTATAATTAAAGTTACTCTAAACAATAATAAACTGTCACTCCTATATTAAAGAAAGTGAACGAAAGTCCTAAAGCATCGAGCAAGAATCTTCTGAAGAAAGTCTGATGCTGCTTAAGATGATCGAATCGGATTTTGAACTGTTATATAAAGCAGGAACAAGATGTGACAAGTGCAGGGACATACAGTGTTAACTGGCATGGGAATAACGATAAATGCACAATAGTAGTATCTCCAACAACAAAAGAAGTACTTCCTCAGGCAACAAAAAAAGCCTGCTCGGGTTGTGCAACTCAACAACAACCAAGGCTTACAATCAACGTGAATAAAAATGCTGCATACATAACATAAGAGCTTATAATCTTAATCGGGTGTCTGCTAGGCGAATAAAGTCTAGCTGGGATGTAGTAGGCTAGGAAACAATGGCTGAGCAAGCGGCTCGTAGCCTAGCGAGGTCCTTAAGACTGTACGGCCAAATTACGTTAATTGACGGGGTGCTCTCTTGAGAGATCCAGATCGCTAGTATCTAGTTCTCTCCTGGCGACCCTCTTAAAGTCAAAGCAAAACGAGTTAGCACTGTGTTGGGTGGCAGAGGCAAAAGCCCTCACTCGCAACACAATGCTAAGCTCACAAGGTACGCAGTCAGAAAGACCACCTAGGCTTCCCACGTATCCGTTGCGATTGTACAGGTTCAACAAAACCTGGTACACATCGGAAATCACAACAACATTAGCCTCACCCCAGTCTAGCATTAAATAGCCCAGCAGACAACCAAGTAAAAGGTAGGGAGACACCGTGAGTGTGTCGAACCTCTACAGACAAAAGGGTAACCCCTCTAAAGTGCCTAACTAAACATGTAATATCTGAGAGCTTCAGCATATAATACGATGGCCGATATATGAAATCGTGCAGAACCAAAGGGGAGTTATGATATTAAATAGATTGGAAGAATGAGAGGTAAGAAGTTGAGAGAGAGAGAAAGTGTTCTATAGGTAGAAGTCAGGGACAGGTAGCAAGGGAGATGTTAAGGGTATGCTGGTCAGGCAAGCTCTGAGCAAGGAAGACACAAGGCAGCAGGGAGTGCGGGGGGGACCACTTCCTGACGCGGCGGGAGGGTGATGAGGCAGCTGAGGCAGCCAGCCACTCAGAGGGCCCGGCCATGGCATGACATCATCGAGGCAACGTGTAACACTACGCGACTACCCTCTGCTTCCTGTACTTACTCACTCACACTCTCTAGCTGTATCATTCAGTCTTATACATTAAACTTATAACTGATGATATAAAATATAATGCATTTTCACAGGCGAAAATAAAGACCACTTCTGTACTGCCTGTGACATGACGATTCACAAGAAAGATTGTACAACATGTAGATAGACTGTAGCCAAATACATTGCCATGGCGAGTGTTAGCGATGGCCAAGCGAGCGGCTGAGCCCACGTGGCGTTCTGCTAAGCTGCAGGTGTCACACCCCCCCCAAGATATTAGACGCTCAACCATGAGCTCCATATCGGACAAGCAGAACGCCGATAAGACTCGCCACCCCTAATCACTTCCCAACAAAGAAGGCAAAGCTCAGTTCTCATAAAAAACAAAAAATTACAACCCCTCCCAACACAATAGCTTAATTCATACTGCTATGCTCCTAGAGCGAGCTTCTACTAGCCCAGCCTTCTGAGAGAAGTACAGGTTCGACTCAGAACTTCAGCTATAACATACTTAAAAAAATTAACTATTAAAGAAAGAGTTTTGATAGAATTTTCATTTTTTTTAATATGTTTATGGCGGCTGCACTTACAGGAGCAAGCCAATTTGACTCCACTCTCAACACCCACTGACTGAACGATGAGGGTTCTCCTGCAAACAAACCCTCCCATGACAAACAATCAGCCAAAACATTTTCAGTACCCTTAGCATGCCACACATCCAACTTGTGTTCCGGCAGCACAACAACACCTGACACTGATAAACTGCCCAGTTCATCACAAGACTGGCACTTCTCTTCGCTCTTTCTGGCAACGGGACCTGCCAAAAGCCTTTCACTAGTTCTACCTTCGTGATAGGCGATGCAGCCCCGATGCGGTCTATGGTGTCGTCAACTCTCGATAAGGTATAGGCGTCTGTCAGGGATAATTCACACCCACTCTTGCAATCAACACACACACTGATCTTGCCACTTAACGCAGGTTGCAAAGTTACAGGCAACGACCACTCACGACATTCCTTATCCCTCAGACCCTTGGGTAATGGATAGGTGTCTGTCAGGGATAATGCTTCCACACTCTTGCAGTCACCATACACATGGATCTTGCCACTCAACTCAGGTTGCAAACTCACTGGCAACGACCACTCACGATATCCCTTATCCCTCAGACCCTTTTCCACATGTCGGCTAGCTCTGTTTTCACGACAGGCTGTTGAGCAGGATTTATACGGTAGGGAATTAAACTAAGCCTTGCACTGTCTCCAGCCTCCATGTCGGATTCTACCCCGTACATCAGGCCTGGAGAAGCAACAAACATGCGGATGCACTGTGTTACGACTGAGGTTCAAATATATCAGGGCTCTTATTCATTGGACTAGTAATGGCATAAATGCTACAACGGAAAGCGCTAGATCCAACCTCTGATGTATATTCCCAGTGAACAAAGAACACAAATACTCTCCAGAGTTCTATATGCAATAATAGGTTATCAAACTCTCAATAAATGTGCATCTACTCTAGGCTTAACACCTTACGAGCGGCCTATGCGGTTTATTTTATGTACCGCACAGCGGGGTGTTTTTAGCCAAAATAGGGCTGTTTACGTGATCATTTTCATGCCTAAATAAGACCCAGAACGTAAAACAAGTACCTATCCCTGAAAGGGCATAAACAGAGCTTTCGAATGACACCATAACGATCCTTGTATGATGGATAGTTTTCTTGCAATAACCGTGCAACGCGAGTGCAAAAAGCAGGTAATTCGGTACTTTCGGTACATAATTGAGTATGTAGCGAGTGAGAGAGGGAGGAGGGAGCTGAGATTTGTGTCAGTAGGTTCGCCGCGGTGGTCTGGAGCAGTCATACGCTCGCTAGTCTCCTGCCACCACTTGTCTCTCTCTCTCAGCCACATTACGTGCTGAAATTGCCACTCGACCTATGTCGAGCGCCGCCACATAGTCCAGCTTTTTTTAACTCGACTTATGTTGCTCGCCGCTAATTAAGGGTTAATGTTATGTGAAAACAGCCTATTACTACCTATAACCGAAGGGGCTTGGTTATGGTATGCAAAGTAAGGTGGTAAGAGACGTTACAGCTTACGTTACTTTAATCAATAAATGTCAGGCACTCCTGCATAAAAGAAAGTGCACTAAAGTCCTTCAACACCAACAAGGAATCTTCTTTAAATGTTAGATGCTATCAAGATGCTCGAATCGGAAATGGAACCCAAAAAGGCAGGCAGCGGAACAATGCTCGAGCAGGCTATGCTCACAAAAAGGCAGGATATATAATGCAGTCGGAGCCCAGAATATCCTAAACGCTACAACAATAATAATAATCGCCACGACAATGCAGTATTCCTATCAACAAAAAGAGCCTAAGTCGTTTGTGTCTCAATACATCAAACTAGGCTGCGAAATGCTTGTGTAATCATAAACGGGTATGCATAATAAGAGTAATTGGTTTAATATACTTAATGTCTACTATGACTGATAAAGTCTAGCTAGAGTCAATGATACGAGATACTGGTGCGCATGGCATGCCGCATAGCCTAGTGCAAATCTCAAATCTGTGTGTCAAATAATACGTTATAGTGAAGGGTAGCTCTCTTGAGAAACCTTAACCTCTGAAGTGCGCATGGGGGTAATTGGAAACGTCCCCCTGTGCTGACGTATTTGAGGTGTTTCCGTCACTAAAATATTCATTGTGCCATTAATAGCATTAATACTTATCCATATGTGCCTATTAGGGGTTGATTATAAAGGTATTAACCTGAAACAACAATAAAACGAGTGAAAACAGCGTTTGGATGGTCAAAATCGGAGATATAGCCCGCGAGTTGTATAATGTATGGGTGAGGCAATCTGCTTTCCCGCCAATTTCCCCCAAGGCCACTGAGACACAGTCGATCGATACTCTCTCTCTCTCTCTTGCACTCGCTTGCTATCAGTGATGACCACACCCTCCAATCGGATTTCTAATGTTAGCACGAAAATATACCTCAGAATAAGGGAATAACAGGGAAAATAGGTGATAACTGAAGGAGAGGAGGAAAGTGGGGAAGGAGGGGAGGTAGAGGACTGAGATTTTGCATGGCCCAGGGGCCAAAAAAAAAAATAAAAATAAAAAAAATTTTTTTTTTTTTTTTTTTTTTTCGATGTCAAAAGTTGATTTTTTTTTTTCTCTGACTCTTAAGAGTCTCCCCGCAGTGCGCCGGGGGAACTCTTAAGAGTCTCCCCGCAGCTCCTGGGTTAATACCGAAGTATCCAGCGTTCTCCTGGCGTACCTCAAAGACAAACAACCGAGCTTAGAACAGTGCAGAATGGTATAGGCAAAAAGCCCTCATTCGTGCATGCTCTATTCTCAATGGCACACAGACTAGAATTTACCCAATCAACTCCAGTTCTCAGGTATGTCGTGCAGCTTTTAACTAAAGCCAGCACCCATCGGAAACAATACCTTATAGTATCAGACTCCTAGTCTAGCATTATCTAATCCAGCAGAACACTAATAATTATAGGAAGCGGTACTGAACAATATGAATGCCAACCAATGCTTCGTGATCAACTTATCTTAACAACTAACATACATGGGTTATATAAGACCTTAACGCACAATACAACTGGCCAGCATTAAGCTGATTTTGCAGAGTTAACCAGAGGGGGTATAATATTAATAAAAGGTGGTGAAAGATATGGAAAATGAGAGAGATAGGCAGAGGAAAAGGTTCTCAGGTGCAGGGAGGGGGACAGATATCAAAGGGATAAGAAGGATGCGTTCTAGAGACCAGATCTGAGGGAGAGAGTAGCAAGAAAGCTGTATATATACTAGCCCTAGCTCGCACCGCGTCGGCAAAGCGGTAACAAGTCCTCTAGCCAATCCAAAAGAGGCCCGCCAACCATGACGTCACCAAGCATGGTAAAAAACTCCTCCAACCAATCCCCAAGAGGCCAGCCAGCCGTGACGTCATCGAGCATGGCAAAAAACACTGCGCGCCTACCCACACTCTGTTCTACTCTCTCTCTCTCTCTCTCAAATCCTATCATTACTACTTAATGATAAAACATATACTTTGCAATTAAATATATAAAGCCTTGACATGGGCGAAAACAAAGAGCCTTTCTGGACAGCCCATGACACGAGCTTTCATATGAAATAAAGCACACAATAATACATCAACTGTAGCCACATCCACTGCCCTGGCGATCCTAGCGATTCACTGTAGGACAAGCCATGCGGTTCTAACGGAGTGGTTAACGTCACAACTGCCACAGCCTAGTAAACAACTTATCTCGCAGAACAACATGCTTAGTGCCCTCCCACAACCCAGCCGAGACTGCAGCTTCTAACCTGTAGTCTCCCTCCTTCTCCACCTTCGTCCCTAGAACAGCCAGGTCATGAGAGGGACAATCAGTACCACCTGTGCAGTCACTCCCATAGTTCATTATTGCTAAGGCTTCCCGCCGATACCGTACATGCGCACCCCCGCATTCCTTACGACTACATCTGCCTGCGCAGCATCACCGATTTTAGCGACATGGCCAGATACAGTCGGTCTATGGTAGGGCTGTTGCATTCGAATAGAGCAGCATTGGGAGGCTATGCGACGACCGGGCACATCCACTCCACAGCCAACCTCACCAATCTGCTCAATGTCCTCCTTCTGACCACCACCCTTGGCAGCCATGGGTCGACCATGACCTGACAACCATGTCCAAGCCTCGTCGCCCACCTTGAACCACCGAAACAACGAGGCCAACGGTCTGTAAACATTCAAGTGACTTGTCTGCGGAACATCTTGCACCGCCTGAGTTGTGAGGCTCGGGTGCTCGGCACGACCAGTGGGGTATGAACCGAGCTGGTGCTGGAGCGCTGCACACTGCTGCTCAGGTAGGTGCTCTAGCGCTTCCACAGCCACCAGACTCGTGTCCCCCGCCCACTGCTCCGCCGAGACATGACAATCCCTACTCTCCTCCACCTGTGCCCTACTGCCCCCCTCTCCTTCTCCATCTTGGCCGCTGCAGACCAACGCAGGGACAGTAGGCTGCTCAGGTGGTTGCCTCACAAACTCCTCCAACAGGTTCACATGACATGTTTCCCCGTCCTCGTGTTTGATCTCGACAGCACCATTACCTCACTTCTGAACTTCCGGATCCCCCAACTGCAGTTTACAAATATCTGAGGGAACCAACCTGTCTAAATGCTTCCAAAGTAACCCAAGTCCTCCCCCAATATCAAACTGAGCAACCCTTTTTTCTCTCTGTGTGTAACGTTGCTGCCTCGGAGTCTCTTCTTGCCCTACCTCCTCACTATCTGTGACAGGTCCTGGGGCTTCTCCAGACTCCAACAATGGTGCCAATACTGAGTCGCCAAGAAGAGCTGCTGGTACTAAACTCTCCAAACTTTTACCAACATTAGCTGTCTTCCAACCGTTCCTCCGTTGATCAGAAGACTGAGGAATAGGCTGTGACACTTTGGATGCAAAAGATCTTGTAACAACGCACGCCATAGGTTGTACTTGACACTTCTCTACCCACTCCTGTTCCTCCCTACTCACGTCGGCCGGCTTCTCGGCAACGACTAAGGGTGAAACCTCAGAAGTAGGCACCGCAAAGTCGTTGCCAAGAAGGAGGTCGATGCCCCCAACAGGCAAGTTCTCCACAATTCCCACATCCAACTCTCGTGTCACACCATCTACCTCCAGTTCCATCCTGACCAACGGGTATGACCTGATAGCTTTGATACCTTGCACCACAACCACCTGTGCCGCGTTTATTGGTCTACCAGTAAAGTTCTTCATCAAAGTCTGAGAGGCACCCGTGACTCGCAACAGCTCAACTCCATGCTTCTTACCAGCCTACTTCACGCAGCCACGCCCTCGATGGTCGCAAAAGACATCGCGGACAGGGTTCGAGCCTTCCGGATTCTTCTCCACTGGCTGTGTCCCAGCCTCTGACGTTATAACCTGGGCAAACTCAGACGACTTCGGGGACACCCCAATGTTGCGAGCCAAAGACACAACTGCATTAGGTAGCTTGCTTGGACAGGCTCTTGCAAAATGCCCCTTCTCATGACAATGAAAACACTCTAACTCCCCCTTGGGCTTCCATTGAGGTGGGGAAGGGCCCGGACCCTTGCTAAACGGGACGGTACTAGATTTATGGTCAGTTTTGGTGTCATTGCTCTTGTTCTTAGTGTAATTATGTGCATCAGTGTTTCGGGGAGGGGGAGGGTTACGCTCCTTATTCCCTGCATCACTTCTTTGTGCAAGACCGCACCCACGAATCAAAGATAACCGAAGGTCAGCCATCTCAGCTGCCTCCTGAAGAGTTTTCGGGTTATTCTCTTTAATATTCAACGTCAGATCGCCGCCCGTACACTTGAAAAATTGTTCTAGAAGCATCAGCTGTTTCAACTCCTCAAACGTCGATGCCTTCTCAGAACGCAGCCCGTTTTAAATGCATCGGACAGATCCCGGGCATGCTCAAGAAAGGTGCACTCACGACCCTTCCTTACACCCCGGAACTTCAATCTGTACGTCTCTGGTTGTAACTCATATGCCCGCAGGACAGCCTCCTTCAATACCTCATAATCGACGCAAGACTCCAAGGGCAACGCATCATATTCCTTGAGTCCTTTGCCAACCAACCTAGAGGAAACAAGGGCTGCCCACTTAACCTCGGGCCATTGGTGCTCCCGGCACTTCTTCTCAAAACGCATGAAAAATTCGGTGACACCCGACTCATCAAATACAGGGACCAACTTGAGCAGGTGCGATAAAGACTGATCAAGACCTCGATTCCCAGAACCGAGACGCTGCCCTGTTGACTCCACCCTAGACTTCTCAAGATCTCTGTCTGCACAGTACTTCGTAGCCTCAACCTGAAGCTCAGCCTTTCTCTCCTCAGCCTCATTCTCTCGCTGCCGTTGCTGAAGCTCAGCCGCCTGCTGCTGCTGCTGAATCTTAGTCATCTCAAGCTGGAAGATCATATCTGCAGTTAAACCTTGAGGAGGAGGAGATGCAACAATTGGAGACTCACCCAAGTGCAAACCACGCCGCCAGTGACTATCGGCCTGCGGGAACGTACCCGGCTCCGGAGCCCGAGGGGGCGCCATGGTAGGAGTCGAGTGGAATGGGGGCTGGGCCGAAGGTGCCCCAGCTCCCGCTCCACCCGAAGCCCCATGCACCCCGCCGAGCACACAGGCCACCAGGTCACCTCTCGTCATGCTGCTAGTGCCCACATGACCCATGACCGTGGCCAAACACTGGAGACCATACCGATCAATCCCTGACACCCGGTCAACAGCAATAGGCATCTCCAGAAACTTCTTTGCATCCTCCTCACTAGTTATAACTCTAATGCCTTCTAACAAACCCCGCTGCTGCACCTCAGAGCCTGCTTCCCGTACCGTGTCCTCACTGTACACTGATCCGTCGTCCGACATATTGTCCACCGAAAATTCTCAACGTTTATACAAAAAAAAGTACCTAACTCTTATGTAGCACTATTCACTCTAAAATATAAAATGCTTGAAGACTCTTAAGTGTTATACTACTTGCCAAAAAAAAATCTACGTGTCCACTATATTCCTTCAAACAAAAACAAATGACCACAACACTCCTGCAATATTTCTTTTAAGTTCACAAAATCCTAAGCAAGGTCGCCATTTGTTACGACCGGGACTCGTATAAAACAAGGGCTCTTAATCATTGGACTAGAAAGGCACACAGCCACAACGGTAACACTAGATCCAACCCTCGAACTTATAATGCCGGCGCACAAAAACACCTATACCCTCCAGAGTTAAATCTGCGATAACGGGGTATCCTATAACTCGGTATAAATGCACTACTACTACAGGCTGATGATCTCTGATACAGCCTGATCACAACAACATACAATTACGTTAATAATGTATACAAGGAAAAGGATAGAGAGCTTAATTAAATCACTGAAATGATTTAAGGCAAACAAGAAGAAGGTATAATTAAAGTTACTCTAAACAATAATAAACTGTCACTCCTATATTAAAGAAAGTGAACGAAAGTCCTAAAGCATTGAGCAGGAATCTTCTGAAGAAAGTCTGATGCTGCTTAAGATGATCGAATCGGATTTTGAACTGTTATATAAAGCAGGAACAAGATATGACAAGTGCAGGGACATACAGTGTTAACTGGCATGGGAATAACGATAAATGCACAATAGTAGTATCTCCAACAACAAAAGAAGTACTTCCTCAGGCAACAAAAAAAGCCTGTTCGGGTTGTGCAACTCAACAACAACCAAGGCTTACAATCAACGTGAATAAAAATGCTGCATACATAACATAAGAGCTTATAATCTTAATCGGGTGTCTGCTAGGCGAATAAAGTCTAGCTGGGATGTAGTAGGCTAGGA
Source organism: Paralithodes platypus (assembly GCA_032716605.1). Taxonomy (NCBI): domain Eukaryota; kingdom Metazoa; phylum Arthropoda; class Malacostraca; order Decapoda; family Lithodidae; genus Paralithodes; species Paralithodes platypus. Next base: position 41,620,390 of record CM064520.1, read on the forward strand.
AACAATGGCTGAGCAAGCGGCTCGTAGCCTAGCGAGGTCCTTAAGACTGTACAGCCAAATTATGTTAATTGACGGGGTGCTCTCTTGAGAGATACAGATCGCTAGTATCTGGTTCTCTCCTGGCGACCCTCTCAAAGTCAAAGCAAAACGAGTTAGCACAGTGTTGGGTGGCAGAGGCAAAAGCCCTCACTCGCAACACAGTGCTAAGCTCACAAGGTACACAGTCAGAAAGACCATCTAGGCTCCCAACGTATCCGTTGCGATTGTACAGGTTCAACAAAACCTGGTACACATCGGAAATCACAACAACAATAGCCTCACCCCAGTCTAGCATTAAATAGCCCAGCAGACAACCAAGTAAAAGGTAGGGAGACACCGTGAGTGTGTCGAACCTCTACAGACAAAAGGGTGACCCCTCCAAAATGCCTAACTAAACATGTAATATCTGAGAGCTTCAGCATATAATACGATGGCCGATATATGAAATCGTGCAGAACCAAAGGGGAGTTATGATATTAAATAGATTGGAAGAATGAGAGGTAAGAAGTTGAGAGAGAGAGAAAGTGTTCTATAGGTAGAAGTCGGGGACAGGTAGCAAGGGAGATGTTAAGGGTATGCTGGTCAGGCAAGCTCTGAGCAAGGAAGACACAAGGCAGCAGGGAGTGCGGGGGGGGACCACTTCCTGACGCGGCGGGAGGGTGGTGAGGCAGCCAGCCACTCAGAGGACCCGGCCATGGCATGACGTCACCGAGGCAACGTGTAACACTACGCGACTACCCTCTGCCTCCTGTACTTACTCACTCACACTCTCTAGCTGTATCATTCAGTCTTATACATTAAACTTATAACTGATGATATAAAATATAATGCATTGTCACAGGCGAAAATAAAGACCACTTCTGTACTGCCTGTGACATGACGATTCACAAGAAAGAAAGTACAACATTGTAGATAGACTGTAGCCAAATACATTGCCCTGGCGAGTGTTAGCGAGTGGCCAAGCGAGCGGCTGAGCCCACGTGGCGTTCTGCTAAGCTGCAGGCGTCACACCATATATCCTTCCTAAGCTTCATAAAATCGTCTAAATGTAGGTAGAGTACATTGAAAAGACGTCACCGGTACAGAAGGGCAGAAGGGGTTAAGCACTACAGTCTCTTTATGTAATGACTTACGTTAAAATATTGAACAGAAGCAAAGTAAGCTAGTTTCTTATATTGCAAGTTAAAGTAAACATATCTAGTTTACTAATATAGACGATTCTTTATAACGTTCAACCAATTATATAATCCCATTCTCTCATTAATGCGATCTTTGGTTGGGGGAACCATTAATGTAAGCCTAAGTAGGACATCGTACGTCAGATCAATTACCAAAATTGTTTAAACATTTGTTTTATAGAGCTCGTAAATTTGTCCGTGACAAATAGCAAGCCGTTATTTATAGAAACTATGTGCACTCATAGATTAAACTAAATAGGCTCACCTTTATGAAGCAGAGACAGTTGGTTAACAGAAAACAAGAAGAACAAGGATTATAAATAATTCCTTAATTACAAAAATTATATCCTCCTTAAGTCTACTAAGAAATATTGTATCCATTTAATTGTTCTACATATACTTTTACAGTAAATGTTCAGACGAACTTGCACTGATTTTTCCACTTCATCAGATCTTTCCTTGTGGTACTAGCCCTTTCTGTACAGTCGGCCTAATAAGTGATGGCTCGGCACCAAGTATATTTAGATCAATAATTGGTATCAGCAATATCTATACTTGATTTATTTATTTCGAGTGAGATAAACAAACAAGTTCCTACACTTACCAACCCTATTCAACATCTGGCAGACATAAATACAGCACAGACCAGACAAACGCAATGACAGCCGAGACAGCGCTACCGTACCAGCGACGTCTATTATATATTATTCTAGCTATATTTAGATGATTATATGCAGCATAGGAAGAATTTATGGTAGTTAAAAGAGTTGATTAAGATAGTTTGAAGCCTTACAATTGCTAGAGATCCTTCCTAAGCTGAATATAATCGTTTAATAGTTTCCAGAATATAATGAAGAAGACGTCGCCAGTACAGAAGGGGTTAAAGTGTCTGTTTGAGCCCGTGCCTTGACAACCACTCCCCCGTAGAGCAAAAGTATAGTTTTCTAAATTGATATATACTACGATCCACAGCTCTCTGGAATTCCCTTCCTCGGAGTAGCTTTCTACAGCTCTTCAATCCACAACAGTTCAAAATTAAATGTTACAAATTCATCATAATTAGAAGACGTTATTAGGTGTATGGATATCATTAGCATTGCAAAATGCACATACGTGACCTTATAACTTTGATCTGTTTTAGAGGAGAGAACAAATGCAGGTGAGGAGTGTAATCCCAGGTTAACAATATGGGAATCAACAATTGTCTTAAGAGTGCAAGTTAGCGTCATTAGAATACAATAGCGTCTGTATACCGGTAGCGATAAGTAGCATACAATAGCACCTGTGGCCTAGCACAGTGAGACACTCAACTCCTTCCTCCCTAGCACTCGACTATAGGCTATAGGCTTGAAACGTTTTAGTACTGTCTAGCATTTCTGGTTGCTTTGATACATTTAGTTAATGAACACATTCCAGGATACAAGAGAGATCCAATACAGACAATTTAAGACACACAGTCAGTAACCTGACACAGGACTCAAGCGACATAATATAGAGCTGCAGAGATACACTATAGTGACAGACTACAAAGATAGAGACGGACTCATTACAGGATACAAGAGAGAGACACTACAAACTAAAATACAAACAATACACACTACAAAAAAAAATGGGGGAGGCGTTTTGCTGTACACCAAGAAAGATCTTCATCCCGTGTTAGTAATGAAGGCATCTATAAATAACATTGATGTAATTTACGTTCAGTTGAGAAATAAGCATCAAGAAAAGATAACCCTTGGACAAATATGACACAGAGTCAATAGTCCGGTTCAGGACACAAAAGACATACTTTAAAATAATATGAACCTCAGAGACAGATTACAGGACATAGTAAGACAGACTATACGGAACACAGAGTCAATGGCCTTCTGTAGGTCATACTAAGAATGATTATAAATGACAAATAATAAATAAACCTTTGCAGGACACAACAGGAGACATACAAAGGTGTACAAGGGGAGTACACAGGAAAACAAGCAACAAAAGACTTATTGATCTTTACGAGGCTGTTTGTAACTAAACTACCGATCCTATGTAGAAAAAGGAAAGGATAGTATAGTATAAAATGGTATGTACTACATAAACAGACCTCAGACACAGATTACAGGACACAGTATGACAGACTCTACAGATCACAGAGTCAATGGCCTTCTGCAGGACAAAGTAAGAAGGATTATACGGGAAACAGAATCAATAAACTTCTGCTGGATACAATAAAAGAGACATATTACAAAGACAGACCTAAGAGACAGATTACAGGACACAGTAATACAGACTATACAGAACAGAGAGTCAATGGACTTCTGTAGGACACAATAAAAGAAGGGAACATTGTCCTGCCACTACAGGGCCGATGACCTGGACAAGACTCAGGACTCACCCAGTGGAAGATATTTATCCCGTTCAGCAGAAGCGGAGGTATTCCTTTAGTTTATTCAGGCTATTATTGGACGATTTTATTAAGTTTAGGAAGGAATTGTGATAGTCAGAGGTTAATTGAGATCGTCTTTACCCTTTTGGTGTCTGTCGACAAATTCCTAAGCTGTGTAAAATCGTATAATAATAGCCAGGATATAATTATTATAAAACGCGTTATCGAATACTTCAAAGATTGATTCAACTGACCAAGTGTTGCTCGTACAGTTTTCAAAGACACTAATCTGGTATATAAGGGGTGGCGGGATTTAATGTTCTCACAATCTTATACGTAATTTAAGGGGAGATGGGTCGTTTTTCTGGACCCCCTTCTCCGTCATGTTTAGCCCATTAATTTTCAGATTTGAAGACGTTCGGCCCGTTAGTTTGGTGATTTTATGACCTTTCGCCCCATTTCTTTGTCAATATTAAGACTTTTCGTGTCATTTAGGTATCTATTTATTCCTGGCGAGTGATCGCGAGCCTGTACTTTAGGAGGAACCGGCTTTCGGCCGGGATTTTGTTTTTGTTTATCAAAAAATTGTACAAGTTTACTTTGAAGGAGGGTCTTGGAGGTGTTTTTTTTAAGCTTGATGGATGTCTAGGAAGGAAACTAAAAATACATATATTTCCTCATATATGTATATTACATAAATGAGCAAATAAATACGCCCATCCCCTCTTAAGGGGAATTTACAAGCTTACCCTTGTGCAATTTGTAATGCTTGCAGTGGATAAAATTGATGATTCATTATAAATGTTACTCGTCGTCATAGTGGTCTAATAAAGATTATCTTCCATTTGTAACAGGTTGATGTCCTTGCAACTTTACAAATGGCAGCATCAATTTAGCAACCTAACTTTTACATCGTTTAACCTAACCTAGCCCATCTTAGCTTAGCCAAGCCTAGCCTAATCCAGTCCAGCCTACTTAACTCTAAACTTATTCCATATTATGTATGTGCAACAAATCATAATATAAAACAAAGCTGTCTTGTTTGTATGTATGGATTCAACCACAAATAGGAAAGTGTTATCAGTATTATAGACTGCCTATTTTGAGTGCAATAATATGTTACCATTGGCAATTATTAGATATCCTTTAAGAGATATATAATGATTATCTGTTATCTCATTATCTAACCCCTCCTGTACCGGAGCCGTCCTTCTAACTTTATTCTGGCTACTATTGAATTATTTTATTCAGCTTAAGAGGGGCCTCCAGCAATTAGCAGGCTTCGAACTATCTCACTTAACTCTTTTCACTACTACTGATCCTTCTTAAACTGCACAACATTGTCTACAAACATTATATTCTATAGCTAGAATATAATACAAAAAACGTCGCCGGTACAGAAGGGGTTCATCAATAGCCAATAGTTTCAGGTTAGATCTGATTAAACAAAATCCTCTTATAGTACAATAGTAATTACAGAGCCATTTAAATATACAGTACCTATACTCGAACATTTGATATTGCGAGTAACGAAAACAATTCTGATTGTCTGTAACCAGTCTAAAATGTCTGGCATATGTGTGATGTGTGTGTGTGAGAGAGAGAGAGAGCTAAACAGACAGACAAAGAGAGCGAGACCTTGACAGCGAGACCACAGTGACATGAATGGCCGTCACGTCAATCAACAGTACCAGGTGACGAGATAATTTAACCCTTTCAATCCAATGACGAGTTGTCCATTTCATTACCGTTAGGCCGACGGACTGTTTTATTCAATTTGGGAAGGATTTGTGATTAATCCGGGAATGGCGCGGAGACTCTTAAGAGGGTTTACTTGGCGAAGGCGACGGGATTCTTAAGATCCAAGGCCTAAAAAATGCCTTATAAAAGACCCCAGTAGCACTCAAAACAAAGGCATATGTGATTAAGTGAGATAATTCCCCTCCATACCTACTATCACTCCTCCACATGTGTCAACCCCCCCCCTCCCCCTTCCCCCACCTTCAATTATCACCTCTTTGTACTTTTATTCCCTTGTTTATCGGTTTATTTACTGCGCCAATATCTCCCACCCGGATTCAAGGTCATCTGGGACTACCGAGACATCAGTCAGGCCTCGAACTTCGAAGAGGGAGGGTGTATGTCTCGTGCCCCTGTCACCTCATGACTGGAGGGTTGGCAATAATTCCTCTTTTTCACCCCCTAAATACTATTCCCACTTTTTTTTTATTGCTGCTACATGTTAATATCTTCATATTAAACATAAACAATTTTTTTTTCTTTTCTATATTCAAACTAGTCCCTCTCGGGCATAGGCTGAGAGCCTGCACACTCTACCGCTGAACGCGGTGAGGCCCGTGAGGTCTTGTTCCAATCTAGGGAGTGAGACATGCGAAGCACTCCATCTCTGAAGCTGCCTCGCCTCTGTGCCTCACAGTCTCATCCCCCATCAGGCAACAATGAAGGTATTTTTTTTTTTTTTTGGCATTTCAGTGTGCTGTGGTAATTAACTGAAACTAGGTACAGCACAAATTCCATCCCAATAATATCTTCCCATTGATATATTGGGATTCGAACTCGGGTCCATTGGATTACCAGTCCAGTTGCAAGACCACTCTGCCACACCTCCCCTATATGAATAAGTAATAACGATATATACCGGAAAATTACTTTTTTTTAGGCGGGATTGAACCAAAATATGCTCGCTTGGTGGGCACTTTTAAAAACCAATGGTGCGCGCTTGCCGGGTTAAAGGGGGGGGGGGTCTGACCCTCATGTTAAGCCCCATTAGTTTTAACATTTTAAGACATTCCCATTTTAAGCCCATTAGTTGAGCGATTTTAAACCCTTATTGCCAATTAGGTATTGATTTTTTTTCCTGGCAAGCGGTAGCGAGCCTGCAATTTAGGAGGAACCGGCCTTCGGTCGGTCGGGGAATTATTCTACCAAAAAATGCACTAATTTGTCTTCAAGGGTGCTGATTGAGAGAGTGAGAGTGCGAACGAAGAAATGGATAGGCGACGAGCAGGGAGGTTTTAGGAAGGGAAGAGGATGTGTAGATCAGATTTTTACCATGAATTGTGTTGTGGAGAAATATCTGGAGAAGAAACAAAAGCTGTATGTTGCCTTTATGGACTTGGAGAAGGCCTATGACAGAGTGGATAGAGAAGGTTTGTGGAAAGTACTTAGAATATATGGAGTAGATGGCAAGTTGCTGAAAGCAGTGAAGAGCATGTATGAGGGTGCAAAGGCGGCAGTACGTGTGGAGAGTGAGCAGAGCGAGTTCTTTGACCTGAATGTTGGTTTAAAACAGGGGTGTGTGATGTCCCTGTGGTTGTTTACTGTATATATGGATGGAGTCATGAAAGAAATACTATCAAGAGCAGTGGATGTTGGTGTATCGCTGAAAAGGGAGGGAATTGAGTGGAAGCTACCTATACTGCTGTTTGCGGATGATACAGTTCTGATGAGTGATAATGAATGGGAGTTGCAGGGTCTGGTAAATGAGTTTGGAACAGTGTGCGAAAAACGGAATTTGAAGGTAAATGCGGGGAAGAGCAAGGTTATGGTCTTCGAAAAGGGTGAAGTCACAGAGTGTGAGGTGAAGCTGAATGGTCAGGCTATGGAGATCGTCAACTCTTTTAAGTATCTGGGCAGTGTGTTGAGTAAAGATGGGAATATGGATGAAGAAGTGCAGAAGAGGGTACAACAGGGGAATAGGGTTGTAGGAACGCTGAAAGCAGTAACAAGAAATAGGGTGGTCAGTATGAAAGTGAAGAAGTCCTTGCATGACAGTGTGGTAATCCCGACACTGACTTACGGAAGCGAAGCATGGACGTGGGTTGAGAGACTCAGACCAAGAGTGAGAGCAGTGGAAATGAATTACTTAAGAAGTGCGTGCGGAGTTACATGGAGGGATAGACAGACTCATGAGGGAGTAAGAAGGAGGTGTGGTTTGGAGGTAGATGTGCTGGAAAGTGTGAAAAGGAACAACTTGAGATGGTTCGGCCATATGGAACGTATGGAAAGCGAGAGAATGACTAAGAGGGTGTACGAGAGCGAGGTGGAGGGACAGAGAGGGAGAGGTAGACCGAAAGAGAGGTGGAAGGATGGAGTGAGGAAGTATATGAACGAAGGTGGTACTGGATGGGGGGAGGGGCGTCGACTGACTGGGGACAGAGGTGCATGGGGGCGGTTCGTTCGTGGCCACCCCTTCGGGAGTCACGGCGTCAGGCAATAGATAGATAGATAGAAGGGTGCTCTTCGATTTTTTTTTTTTCGTTTTTTGTTGTTAAGCTTGATGGAGGTCTAGGGAGGAAACTTAACAAATAATGAATAAATAACAAATAATCTCCCCTTAACCCTCTCAATGCAATTACGAGTTGTCCGTTTCATTACAATTTGGCCAGTGGGCTATCTTATTCAATTTAGGAAGTGTTTGGCATGAAAATTACACCAAAAATAAAACATAAGTCAAGGAAATATAGCTCGAATTATCCATGACATTACGGGGAGATTATTTATTTATATATTTATTAATTTATTTATTATTAATTTGGTCCCTATCCTTCCATCAAGCTTAACAAAATACCCTCGAGGTAAATTTGTGCATTTTACGATAGAATTTTTTTCTGGCTAAAGGCCGGTTCAGGGAGCAAACTAGTCTCCCCCCCCACCCCCCCTTAACCCCTTCTGTATCGGCGACGTCATTGTAACTATATTCTGACTACTATTAGAAGATTGTATTCAGTAAAAAAAGGCCCTTCAGCAATTAACAGGCTTCGAACTATCTCACTTAGCCCTTTTTACTACCACAGATCCTTCTCAAGCTACACAAAATCCTCTATATATAGCAAGAATAAAAGGAAACAAGACATCGCCGGTACAGAATAGGTTAATCTTTAGCAGACTATTTGCACAGTCACGTAACAAGCAGCCCCAGTCATTACAAGTGAACTATTAAAAGACATCACTTATTTACCAGGTACGATCGGTCTATTAAGTGATTTCTCGGCACCAAGTCTTTTTTTTAATCAATAATTGGTATCAGCAATATCTAAACTTGATTTATTCATTTCGAGTGAGATATACAAACATGTTCCTACACTTACCCACCCTATTCAACATCTGGCAGACATTACTACAGCACAGAGCGAAGCTAAGGTAATGCCAGCTGAGGCATCACTTATTCACCAGCTACACGAGACTCCACCGCATCTCTGACCAACGCCACAAAAACAGACTAACATATTTTTACCCAGCTCACAATACTACGTACATCAAGGTTTTTATTTTGCGTCATTGTTGTGAGAATTTTGAGCCTGGTTCGCTACGGTTGTGTTGAATGTTACAGAGGTATTCAGCTTGGTAGCATCGTTTTCCCTGAGACATATGGTCGTACGTAATTTATCTACACCAGCTAAAGGTTGCAGATTAATGGGGGATGGGCGTATTTATTTCCTCATTTATAGATTTGTTTATAATTTTTTAAGTGTCCTGCTTAAACCTCCATCAAACTTTAAAAAACACCTCCCAAGACCCTCCTTCAAGATAAATTTGTAAATTTGTCAATAGGCTCGCTATCGCTCGCCAGGAAAAAAATCAACACCTAAATCACACGAAAAGTCTTAATATTGACAACGAAATGGGGCGAAAGGTCTTAAAATCGCCAAACTAATGGGCTGAACGTCATAAAATCTGAAAACTAATGGGACTAAACATGAGGAAGAAGGGAGGGACCATAAAAACGACCTATCTCCCCTTAACGACAATTAATGACGGTAGTTTTGTATGTTAGTATGATAGTACGATAGTAACCATCCTTCCTATATAATGACATCAACAAATATATCTGAGCGTATTGTATCAGAGTCTGGAGTTCACCATAGTCTGTTCGCTTGTGTTCGCAGTGGCACCGAGCCCACAATTTCCATCCTAATCTGAGTAAAATCATCTGACAGCAGCCTAAACAAATGAGACTCCAGCCTAACTAGAGTGTGATGTTTGTATGCGTATTGGCACCTATTAAATAATTTCCTTTGTAAGCGATGTAAAATAATCTGACATCAGCATGAATAAAGTAACAAACAACATCAATAGAGTATCAAAAGCATCAATTAAGTAAATCCGGCACCGTAACAGCAACACCAATAAAGCAACAGCAACATCAATAATGCAACAACAACATCAATAAAGTAACATCAACAGCAATAACATATCAGAAACATAAAAAAGGTAACATCAACACCAGTAGAGTAACAGCAACATCAATAAAGTAACGGCGACATCAATAGAGTAACTTCAACACCAATAAAGTAACAGCAACATTAATAACGTAACAGCAACCTCAATAGAGTAACAGCAACACCAATAATGTAACAGCAACATCAATAAAGTAACAGCAACATCAATAAAGTAACAGCAACATCAATAAAGTAACAGCAACATCAATAGAGTAACATCAGCATCAATAGAATAACAGCAACATCAATAATGTAACAGCAACCTCAATAGAGTAACAGCAACACCAATAATGTAACAGCAACATCAATAAAGTAACAGCAACATCAATAAAGTAACAGCAACATCAATAAAGTAACAGCAACATCAATAGAGTAACATCAGCATCAATAGAGTAACAGCAACATCAATAATGTAACAGCAACATCAATAGAGTAACAGCAACACCAATAATGTAACAGCAACATCAATAAAGTAACAGCAACATCAATAAAGTAACAGCAACATCAATAGAGTAACATCAGCATCAATAGAGTAACAGCAACATCAATAAAGTAACAGCAACATCAATAAAGTAACAGCAACATCAATAGAGTAACAGCAACATCAATAAAGTAACAGCAACATCAATAAAGTAACAGCAACATCAATAGAGTAACAGCAACATCAATAAAGTAACAGCAACATCAATAGAGTAACATCAGCATCAATAGAGTAACAGCAACATCAATAATGTAACAGCAACCTCAATAGAGTAACAGCAACACCAATAATGTAACAGCAACATCAATAAAGTAACAGCAACATCAATAAAGTAACAGCAACATCAATAGAGTAACATCAGCATCAATAGAGTAACAGCAACATCAATAAAGTAACAGCAACATCAATAAAGTAACAGCAACATCAATAAAGTAACAGCAACATCAATAAAGTAACAGCAACATCAATAGAGTAACAGCATCACCAATAATGTAACAGCAACATCAATAAAGTAACAGCAACATCAATAAAGTAACAGCAACATCAATAAAGTAACAGCAACATCAATAAAGTAACAGCAACATCAATAGAGTAACATCAGCATCAATAGAGTAACAGCAACATCAATAATGTAACAGCAACCTCAATAGAGTAACAGCAACACCAATAATGTAACAGCAACATCAATAAAGTAACAGCAACATCAATAAAGTAACAGCAACATCAATAAAGTAACAGCAACATCAATAGAGTAACATCAGCATCAATAGAGTAACAGCAACATCAATAATGTAACAGCAACCTCAATAGAGTAACAGCAACACCAATAATGTAACAGCAACATCAGTAAAGTAACAGCAACATCAATAAAGTAACAGCAACATCAATAGAGTAACATCAGCATCAATAGAGTAACATCAGCATCAATAAAGTAACAGCAACATCAATAATGTAACAGCAACCTCAATAGAGTAACAGCAACACCAATAATGTAACAGCAACACCAATAAAGTAACAGCAACATAAAAAAGTAAGAGCAACATCAATAGAGTAACATCAGCATCAATAGAGTAACATTCAACACCAATAAAGTAACAGCAACATCAATAGAGTAACAGCAACATCAATAGAGTAACATCAGCATCAATAGAGTAACAGCAACATCAATAAAGTAACAGCAACATCAATAAAGTAACAGCAACATCAATAAAGTAACAGCAACATCAATAATGTAACAGCAACCTCAATAGAGTAACAGCAACACCAATAATGTAACAGCAACATCAATAAAGTAACAGCAACATCAATAAAGTAACAGCAACATCAATAGAGTAACAGCAACATCAATAAAGTAACAGCAACATCAATAAAGTAACAGCAACATCAATAGAGTAACAGCAACATCAATAAAGTAACAGCAACATCAATAGAGTAACATCAGCATCAATAAAGTAACAGCAACATCAATAGAGTAACATTCAACACCAATAAAGTAACAGCAACATCAATAGAGTAACATCAGCATCAATAGAGTAACAGCAACATCAATAAAGTAACAGCAACATCAATAAAGTAACAGCAACATCAATAGAGTAACAGCAACATCAATAAAGTAACAGCAACATCAATAGAGTAACATCAGCATCAATAAAGTAACAGCAACATCAATAGAGTAACATTCAACACCAATAAAGTAACAGCAACATCAATAGAGTAACATCAGCATCAATAGAGTAACAGCAACATCAATAAAGTAACAGCAACATCAATAAAGTAACAAGAATCCGCCCTAACTGGTTCTGTGTTCGTCCGTGTTCACCATGGCACCAAGTCCATCATTTCCCCGTCTGTGTGATGTGGCGTCGGTGGGCCGATGCATCACCTATCCACCCCCAGGCCTTCCTACCCTAGTCACCAGGTAGTAATGACAAGGGCAGGCCTGGTGCGGTGGCTTTTTGTGCTCGCATATGGAAGGATTTGTAAAGATTCGCGTGAGGGGTGTGTGGGGCTGTGGGTTTGGTGTGAGTGTGAGTGTGTGGGAAAGAGTGGGTTTGTGGGTTGGGTATGAGTTTGAATGAGTGAGAAAAAGTGGGTTTGTGAGGGGTATGTGGGGCTATGGGTTTGGTGTGAGTTTGAGTGTGTGTGTGAAAGAGTGGGTTTGTGGGTTGGGTATGAGTTTGAGTGTGTGTGAGAAAGAGTGGCGTTGTGGGTTGAGTTTGAGCTTGAGTGTGTGAGAAAGAGTGGGTTTGTAAGGGGTGTGTAGGGCTGTGGGTTTGGTGTGAGTTCGAGTGTGTGTGAGAAAGAGGGTTTGTGAGGGGTGTTTGTGGCTGTGAGTTTGTTGTGTGTGAGAGAGCGAATTCGCATGAAAGGTGTGTGAGGGGTGTGTGTAGCTGTGTGTGAGTGTGTGTGTGTGTGTGTGTGAGAGAGAGATAATTTGTATGAGGGGTGTGTGAGGTTGTAGGTTTGTAAGTTCTGGTTTGTGTTCTTCAGTGTTTGTGAGGTTGTGGTCATACATGTGTAGACTTGTTGCGACTACGTATACAGGCTAATAACACGCATAACAAAGCCACTCCAACAACTTTCTCTCTCCCCAACACTCCTTATCCCCTCTCAAAAGTAGATACGAGATGCCGTTGTAAAGGCTTATCCCTCAACACCTTCACCTAACCTGACCTGGATGGGTGACATACATACAGAGGCTTCCCGTGAGAGGTGTGTGGGTTGTGAGTTAGTTGGTTTGTGGGTTGCTTAGTTGTAAAATTGGGAGTTGTGTTTATAGGTTTGCTGAATAGGTGAGAGACCAGTGGGAGACTTGGCGGTGTGGTGTTTGTGCTCGTCTATGGAAAGATTAGCGTGCGGTGGGTTTGGAGTTATAGGCTTGAGTGTGAGCTGGGTTGTGGTTGTGGTTTGTAGGGTGGGGAGAGTGGGTTTGAGTCAGGGGATGAGGGAATTGTGAGGGTAGAATGTTGATTTTGTAAGTTGTGTGTGGGGAAAGGTGTGATGGGTGTGAGCTTGTGTGGGGGCATGGGGTAAGATTGTGTGGGAGAGATTATGGATTTCGTGGGCTTGTGTGGGGCAAGGTCCTTGGTGTGGGGGAGATGGTAAACTGTGTGGGTTCCTGTGTGAGGATGATGTTGATTGTGTGGATTGGAGACGAAACATATGGAGAGAGAGAGAGAGAGAGAGAGAGAGAGAGAGAGAGAGAGAGAGAGAGAGAGAGAGAGAGAGAGAGAGAGAGAGAGAGAGGCGGGGAGATGAAAAATAAAGGATAATGAGAGATAAGGAAATGATTGGTAGCCAGCAATACAGACACACAGTAAACATAGAGATACCAATGGAATAGGGTGGGGCTGGTGTGAGGGCGGAGGTAATCTAAAGGCGGTGTCACACGAGCGCACTTTCCGTCAATTTTTTGGGGATGTATTTGTAGTTCGGTAGCTTCAAAATATAAAGTTTCATCAGAATTCAGCCACCTAACATAATCTAAAATCAGTATAGTTTTGTATTCCAATGCGAAAGATCCCAAAAATAATACAAGATGGCCAATTGATTTATTTGAGCAATTAGTCCATCTTAAAGTAGTTTCACACGAGCGATGTTTTCGTCAATTTTACAGGAAATTGTAGTCTGGCAATTTCAAAATTTATGTTCCATATGAATTAAACTACCAACAATAATTCGAAGCCTCATAATTGATGGAGGCTCTTTTAAAGTTGAATACATTTGTATAGTATTTGACAACATAAAGTTAAAATGACGGCACCGGTACTGAAGTGGTTAAATATGACCATGCAAGGTTACGAGACACATTAATTACAATGCTGTTAAAATGGAGATGAAAATGGGCAAATAATAGACTCGAGCTTAGCATAATTGTGACTGTAACTCCAAGAATATCTGCTGGTGTATTGCTCGTGTGGCCCTGGCTTCAGTATCCATATCAAGCACAATGTATAAAATATAATAATAATAATAATGATAATAATAGTAATAATAGTAATAATAATAATAAACGGTTTATTGATAGTTGCAGCCATTGGCTGAATATGAACAAAGGAACAGTTTGTTGCTTAACTCAAACTTATATTAACTTACAATACAATATGGACCCAAGTAAGAAATTGCACAAGAGCTACTGGTATTAATTAAATATTGGTCAGTTAGATATTATGTTCTTCGTTAGCTGATGATTTTCAAGTCGAGATGATAATGGTGTGTGTGTGTGTGTGTGTGTGTGTGTGTGTGTGTCTGTCTGTGTGTGTGTCTGTGTGTGTGTGTGTGTTTGCGTGTGTCTATGTGTGTGTCTATGTGTGTGCCTCTGTGTGTGTGTGTGTGTGGTGTTTGTGTGTGTGTGTCGGTTCGGTGTGTGCGGGGGGGGGGTGGGGGGGGTCGGTGTACTTACTCTAGTTGTACTTACTCTAGTTGTATTGCGGGAGTGAGCATGCTCGTTATTTCCCGCCTCCTATATGTGTAGGTGTTATATGTATCGTTGGAATGGCTGTGGATGTGTGTGTAGTCTGTATTTTTAGCCAATTGGCGACATCGGAAACGAAGGCTTAGGGTGGATCTGTATGGTACCATTCTCACTATAGACGGTACCGTCTCGCCCGAAGGCTTAGGTAGCCATCAGCTTAGGTGAACCATATGATACCCATCTCGCCTTGTACCATTTTTGCCAACCCCAGATTGGACGTCACAACGTCGTCCACTTATTCCAGGTACCTATTTACAGCTAGGTGAACTGAGGCTAACACATGAAAGGAGACAAGCCCAATTTGTCTCCGCCCGGCCGGGGATTGAACCCCCGACCCCTCGTGTGTGAGACGAGAGCTCTACCTACTAGGCTACGGGGTGTGTGTGTGTGTGTGTGTGTGTGGGCGTATGTGTGTGTCTGCCTCTGTGTGTGTGTGTGTGTGTGTCGGTGTGTGTGGGGGGGGGGGGTCGGTGTGTGTGTGTGTGTGTGTGTGTGGGCGTATGTGTGTGTCTGCCTCTGTGTGTGTGTGTGTGTTATATTCACATAACACCATATCATTATTTCATCTTTTCAACGAGCAAGCGTCATTTTTTGTGAGGCGCAAATAATATATACTGCACAGGATCAGAATTATTATTGATAAGACTAAAAACTCGAGGCAAGAGATAATTCCCAATATTAGTTCTCATTATCTTCTAAGGATATATAAGAAACAAATTGCCAAGGTTAGGAATAAACCACACTTTTAGCTCTGTCTCGCCTTAGTCGTGGTCGTTTTACTCACAAGTTTGTTCGCCAACATTCAAAGTTAATTCACCTACACTTTAACTAATCAAATTCTTATCTTAACATAACCTTACATACCCAAACCTTTCATAAACCTTAACATTATTGCATTTAATCTATTTTCCCTATCATTGCCTTACTTAGCTTTACCGATAGCTTGTAACTAACACTAACCTAAACAAGTTTTACCTAATCTTCATAATCGAATTTTAACCTAACTTCTCAATCTAACCTAACCCAAGCCTAACCTAATTTGTTTTAGCCAAGTTAGCCTAATTATAACTAACCAAATTAAAATGAAATCAAAGTGCAGTAGGCACAGCAACCATATGAAGAGCGAATGGAATTGTGCACGAAAGGATCTACAACCAGTCAGTCTGTCTGTCTGCCTCTCTCTCTCTCTCTCTCTCTCTCTCTCTCTCTCTCTCTCTCTCCATTACCCTGGCAAAGGGTAGAAGAAGGAGGAGTATGTCATTAGCACTCTCTTTTTTGCCGCCCCCCACCTGTTCAGTGTCTCCTTTTGTCTTGCCTAACAGATCCACCTCTTTCCTCCTTACCGAGTCTCTTTAGTGACGTGTTAATTGAGGGTGGTTATATTCGCCCCTGATCCCTTTCGTCACAACAAATGAAGAATGGGTAAATATTAGTTTTTTGCTTATAGGTGGTGAGGGACACTAGGTCTTGGTGCAATATGTTTGTGTGTATGTACAGTATATGTATATACTGTATATATACCGGTATATATATATATATATATATATA
Organism: Paralithodes platypus; assembly: GCA_032716605.1. Classification (NCBI taxonomy): domain Eukaryota; kingdom Metazoa; phylum Arthropoda; class Malacostraca; order Decapoda; family Lithodidae; genus Paralithodes; species Paralithodes platypus. The sequence continues at coordinate 41,636,723 of CM064520.1, forward strand.
TATATATATATATATATATATATATATATAGAGAGAGAGAGAGAGAGAGAGAGAGAGAGAGAGAGAGAGAGAGAGAGAGAGAGATTGAGTCAAGAGATACTGATATTAATAGCTCAAGTCCCAGATAGAGAGGAAAATAATACACAACTTTTCATAATACTAGACGAAATACGACAGTCATGACCTCGATGTTATGCTAACTGATATAATAGCCCCAGAAGAAAGGACTCCTCAACAACAGCTGACACAGAGTGCAGGATTGCAACCATCAGAGGACAACACAAAATAGGGAAGTTGACCCTCTTAAAGAAAGGGAAGACAAATAAATCAGTTCCCCCTGTTAAAACCTCAACGTCCCCCCATACCTGTGTCTCCCCTAGGGCCCCCCAAAGGGTAGTTGTTAATACGCCCTCATTACCCCCTCCACCAAAAAGAAAATGGCCAATGTATCACCAAGAACCTGACCTGGATTATGACAAGGACATGTTTATGCAATTAAGGCATCAAGCTCCTCCTTGTTTTCCAATGCAACTTTACCACCACCACCGCCGCAACCACGCCGAGATGGAGCAAACACTATCTCTCCAATATTCATCTTAATAAGATTTCTTTCCATATACACAATATAATGTCTGTAAATACATAACACACTAAATTAATCTTCACTCATGTCCATACACCATTTCCTCAGGTATATAATTTTAATAAATAAAGAATGTGTTCACCCATATAACCATATATGCATTGTATTTTTAAGAATGTTAATAACCGGAGCAATATTAAAAAACTATATTTCTCAATACCTTTTTTACCTCGAGAAGCTTTACCCGTGACTAATAATTAAATCGTAATATCACCTACCCGAACCAAGGTTTGGTAGGCAAAAATCGAGGCTAATGAGCACACGATCTCACGATCCGTAATCTGTACGCAGCATCCCTAGGATCTCGATTTCGGAAGTACTTCCGTATGGGGCAAGCCATTCTCACCTTAAAATACCCAGTGGAGGTGTGTCCCAAGGACGAACGAGGATACCTGTAGGAGAGTGTGTGTGTGTGTGTGTCTGGGACTCTCCCTGGACTACGTCAGACCAGATCTCTCTTTGGCCACGTTACCTATACTTCCATCCCAAGACTTAAGTGCTTCTCGTTGTATGAAGTGTTTTTTATTTAAATATTGCGAAGGGTGATTAAGATATGCAGTGTTCCATTTAATGTAAATATCAGAGATCATCGATTCTCTTCTTAATTTGCGATCGCCCCTCGCATTGAGAGAATATTCTACACTCTATTTGCAGGGAACGATATATGTATAATGCTTGGTTCACACATTCACGTATATTGCTCCCGACAGCTCCCGCCAGGCGTAATCGCCAATTTTGTGTTCTGACGGGATTAGTCCGGCCGTGAACGCCCGTATAACCACGACTATTGCACTTCCCGACAGACGTACCGTGACGGGGCCAGCGTTACGTCAGTCGTAATGTAGTCGTATTGAACTACGTACGTGTTTGCAACTTGCGTAAGCATGTCCCCGTTCGTCTGCATGGGCTGCCCGATTTGCGGGAACACAGGCCACGCCCATGCCACGCCCCCACAAAACCTGCGTAGCTGAGGCCGTACGTCTTGGGATTGTTTAGGACCTACCTGGACCGGTTCCGGACAATCGTAGGCACACCCCGTCTGTCCAAACACAGACAAAGACAGTCTTTGTCAACCACGTAGGTATGGGTTGGAATCTGGGAACTACAAAAGGGCAGGACTGGCCACACCTTTGCCATTCCCACTCCTTCCTCGGCACCATGAACAACATCGCGGAATTCATCCTGGAGGAGTTAAATTTTGTGAACTCCCTAATCAAACCGGAGAACAGGCATAACACACGGCTAATGAAATGGATCCTTTCCTACATCGAAATCTTGGAACTACTTGCAATAGCAAACTTCATCTATCAAGAGGAACAAGAGAAGAAGGAAAGGAGCAAGAGGAGAGACCATTCATCCTTGTAACCTATAACCCGCTGAGTGCCAGCCAATTTTGACGGTGTGCTTCTGCCAGTGCCAAAGTTTTTTTCTTTTTTTTTGGGGGGGGGGGGGCTAAATCTATCAAGTTGGGAGAGAAAGGAAGGATAATGGTAAAAAAAACACTCCCCTCCCCAGAAATCAGGTCCCCGATGGTCCCGAAAGTTGCTGAAAAGACACTATAGACTACAGAGACTTTTATGGTATCGGAATGTATGGGTGGGAGGGTGGTGGGAGGGTGGTTTTGGGGTTGGTGGGGGGAAGGTAGAAGGGTAATTGACTTGTGTTACACATATGAAGCCGATTGGTGAGGTAGTTACGCCACCACGGATTTTCGTTTTTTTTCCTTTTCTTCGTACGGATACGCTAGAAGTGGGTGGTGGGAGGCGGTTGGGGGTGTGGTGGGGGGAAGGCAGAAGGGTAAGGGACTTGTCACACAAATATGGAACCGATTGGTGAAGTCGTTTCGCCGCCACAGATATTCCTTTTTTTTCCTTCTGACGGGACCGACAGTCAGCAGTGGGTGGGAGGAGGGATTTTGGATATTTGTGGCCGGTATGGTGAGAGGTATGACTGACGGCAGTGTGTCCCGCTGATCCTTATATACCCCCCCCGTACATCGTTGCCGCGTCTTCCCGCCAGCCCGCAGTGCGGCGGTGTTGCCGTATACTTCCCGACGAACGTAAACTTTCCCGTTTGACGGGAATATTTTACGATTGACGTGAGCAGCTCACGTCTGACGTGCGAGCGGCTATGTCTGACGGGGCTGCTCCCGTCAGACGGCCGTGGTGGGCCGGACGGTCGTAAAAGTTCCCGACTTTTGACATACTGTATGTGAGCGCGAGCCACGTATCTGATTCCAATTTCAAAACATACCGGGCGGCATTGCCCGCACCAACCGCCTCCCCGACCCGCGTGGCTACTCCCGCCATGCGTACCAACCCCCCCGACTGTACACAATTTAATTTACGTTTTGCGTAATATGCCCTTACGTTTGACCAAACTACCAATATTCGGGTGCCAACTACCAATAAACCTTCGTACGGGAGCTGTCGGGAGCATATACGTGAATGTGTGAACCAAGTAGAATGAGCACACGATCTCACGATCCGTAATCTGTACGCAGCATCCCTAGGATCTCGATTTCGGAAGTACTTCCATATGGGGAAAGCCATTCTCCCCTTAAAATACCCAGAGGAGGTGTGTCCCAAGGACGAACGAGGATACCTGTAGGAGAGTGTGTGTGTGTGTGTGTGTCTGGGACTCTCCCTGGACTACGTCGGACCAGATCTCTCTTTGGCCACGTTACCTATACTTCCATCCCAAGACTTAAGTGCTTCTCGTTGTATAAAGTGTTTTTTATTTAAATATTGCGAAGGGTGATTAAGATATGCAGTGTTCCATTTAATGTAAATATCAGAGATCGTCGATTCTCTTCTTAATTTGAGATCGCCCCTCGTATTGAGAGAACATTCCACACTCTATTTGCAGGGAATGATATATGTATAATTCTGTGAATATAATTATCTCTTATATTCTAGATCAGAGCTTTACATGTATTCGTTCAGGATATATATACAACGCACTACACATAATTTCTTGTCAACACCCAGCAGATCATAATATTGTGTTTATTGTTGGCTGGGTACGTGATCATAAGATAAGTGTATACAGAGAGAGTTCTTAACGTGTCTCGTAGAACTGCGTTAGAAGATTCCCGCTCACTAACCTCACCTTCAGTCTTAACTTATTTATTATTGACTTAACTATTCCAGTCAGTTCTTCACTGCGCTTAACCCCCAGCGAGGCGATGTTTAGCCCAGCGTACTGGCTTGTTTAACTATTTCTCAATGAATTAGACTATTATTCAACATTGTAACTCTGTGAGTTTATTAAGATATATATCTGTTATTTTATGAATTAACGTGCGAGTTATTCAGACCTCAGTTGATATCCTAAATTCCATAGTCAATATCTATTGTGAGTAGGCGTCGCAGTAACCTTGACCTACCTTGTCGGCTAATCCTTTAGTGGTTGCCAGTTACCTTCAGGATATTAATTATTTGTTGTTGAGACCAAACCTCTCTGTGTTATTTATATTGTGATTCTCTATTGACTCCGTACGTTATTGTTTTACGTATCTTTATTCCAATTATTATATAAAGTGAATTTAAAGTAATATATACCAATTGTTATGATCCATATTCCTTCAAGCTCATTTCTATATAGATGAGACTTGATTCATGTCATATTTGTACCCTAGCTACATAAGAAATAAAACGTGTGAACCGCAATTGTGTATTCTGTGACTTTGGGAGAGATTGATATCCTTATTGTATTATCCAAGCCAGTTCTGACCCCGTTGGTTAATTTAGGTTCTCAGCTTCACGATAGTGAAAATAACGAACCATTCTAAATGCAGTAAAAATAATCTACTCGCATACCACTAACCTAATATACTCTGGCGAATAAAATGGAGTAAAACGGGCAATTTTTCCGACAATTCCATTATTTTGTGCATTAGTTTCGCCAATTTTAGTCTATATTTCCATTGGATAAAACATAAGACTACTATTGTACAGATATATCTCTGTATCATATTAATGCCACGTTTTTTGTATCAACAACATATGTCGTTACAAAATTTTGGAAATGGATAAATAATCAAGCTGGGACATGGCAATATTCCGTAAGACAAAAAGATATACATAAAATAAAAACATAAATAAATATATAAAATCATATACATAAATAAATAAATATATAAAATCATATACATAAATAAATAAATATATAAAATCATATACATAAATAAATAAATATATAAAATCATATACATAAATAAATGAATATATAAAATCCCCCCTGGGGGTTTGGGAATAGAATATGCCCCACGTGCCTTCTGCGTGTCGTAAGAGGCGACTAAAGAGGTTGGGTCGGTGGGCTTGCGACCCCCACCCGGAAAAAATATCTAAGCAAAGAAAAACGAACGAACAGCCTCGGATGCGGACGGAACCAACGTTGACGAACCACGACCAACTAAGGACATGCCTTCGGACATTCTGAGAATGGCTACGTGGAATGTTAGTGGCATGAATGATGGCACAAAAGAGAGAGAGGTTCTGGAAGTGTTAGTGAATGCCAGGCTGGATGTATGTGGAATGACAGAGACCAAATGGAAAGGTTCAGATGTGAGAGAATGGGAATGTGGAATGGGTGTGTGTGTGCTGGAGTGAGTGAAGGAACAGCGAGAGAAGGTGCATGTTTGTTTGTAAGTAGCAAATGGAAGGAATGTGTAAGAGAGTATGGGTCTGTGGGTTCAAGGATTGTGTTGGTGAGAATGAAAGTAGGAATACAAACGTGGGTGATTGTATGCGTGTATGCCCCGACAGAGGATATACTTGAAAGAAAGAAAGAGGAGTTCTGGATGAATGTGGAGGCGTGCCTGGAGAAGTTTGACAAGAACGAAAGAATATTTCTGATTGGGGATATGAATGGTAAGGTGGGTGATAGGAAAGTTGAGGGAGTGTACAAAGGAGTACAAAGGAGTACAAAGGAGTACAAAGGAAATCAAGCAACAACAGGTCTAGTGACCCTTCTAGGTTGCTTGTCCTCCAAACACTGAGGATCAAGTGTCCAAACAGTGGTTTAGAGTGGGTAAGGGAACATTGGAAAGGGAACTACTGCCCTGCCACTAACGTGGCAGGACTAGGAAGTTAGTAGGGGACATAGGGGTTAGTAACTGAGGGGAGGATAAAGTTATTCATTTACAAACGCAGTCAGTCGCGGGTTTGATGCGAGATATTTGTCTAGGCGGAATTTAAATGAATCAACGGTGCTGCAGTCTATAACGTCTCGGTGGGGGACGTGGTGGGAGGGTGGGGGGTACCATCAGAGGTGAATGGGAATGGTAGTGCACTTGTGGACGTATGTGTGGGGAGGAGGCTGTGGATAGCCAACACCTTCTTCCGACACAGAATGATCCACAGGTACACGTGGAAACGGATGTTGACGATGAAGGATAAGACAGTGGTGGAACGAAAGTCATTGATTGATTATGTATGTGTGGATGAACGAATGAAGAAATTTGTGATGGATGCTAGGGTGTATAGGGGTATTGGAGGGGGTCTGTCTGATCATTATGTAGTGGTAGCTAAGGTTAGGATACAAAAGAAGTGGGTGAGGAGAGCGGGGAGGGAGGCGAGAGGAGGGTGGAATGGTGAGGAGGGTGGAGAGGTTGCAGGAGGAGGAAGTCAGGGAGGAGTACAGGAGAGCAGTGGAAAGACGACTAGGTGGGTTCGACCTGGAAGTTATGGAGGAAGTGGAGGAGATGAGCAAGGTGTTTAAGGATGAGATCTGTGCAGCATGTGAGGAGTTGTGTGGAGTGAGGAGAAGAGGGAGGGGAGTGAAAGGTACAGCATGGTGGACAGAAGAGGTAAGAATAGCTGTGGAAGAAAAGAAGAAAGCATATAGAGAGTGGTTGGGTAGTAGAGGGAATGAAGATTCCGAGAGACAGAAACGAGCGAGGTACGTGGAGAGTAAGAGGGTGGTGAAGAGAGTAGTGAAGGAAAGTAAGAGAAGAGTAGATGAGGAATTTGGAAGGAATCTGAGTGTAAAATGGAGGGAGAGTAAGAAACTGTTCTGGAAAGAAGTCAAGAAAGTTAGGGAAGGTAGCAAGGGAAACAGTAAGGGTGTGAAAGATAAGAATGGGAGAATGCTAGCCGAGAAGCAAGAGAGAGTCGAAAGATGGAGGGAGTACTTCAGTGAGTTGCTAAATGAAAGGAATGAAGAGCCAGCAAACATAGCTGGATATGGTATGGGAGGGAGAAGAAGAGAAGTAGTGGAGGAGGAGGTGGGGATCAGGAGGTCAGAAGTGTGGGAAGCCATGAAAAGAGTGAAGTTGGGGAAAGCACCAGGAACATATGGAGTGTGTGGGGAAATGTTGAGGTATGGTGGTGAGATAGTGATAGAATGGGTATGGAAAATGTGCAAACTAGCATGGGAGAAGGGGAGTGCACCCGATGACTGGAAGACTGGCATAATAGTCCCCCTATATAAGGGCAAAGGGGAAAGAGGAGTGTGTGGTAACCACCGAGGAATATGTCTTCTAAGCGTAGTAGGGAAGGTATACAGTAGGGTAGTGATTGAGAGAGTGAGAGTGAGAACGGAGAAATGGATAGGCGACGAGCAGGAGGTTTTAGGAAGGGAAGAGGATGTGTAGATCAGATTTTTACCCTGAATTGTGTTGTGGAGAAGTATCTGGAGAAGAAACAAAAGGTGTATGTTGCCTTTATGGACTTGGAGAAGGCCTATGACAGAGTGGATAGAGAAGGTTTGTGGAAAGTACTTAGAATATACGGAGTAGAGGGCAAGTTGCTGAAAGCAGTGAAGAGCATGTATGAGGGTGCAAAGGCGGCAGTACGTGTGGAGAGTGAGCAGAGCGAGTTCTTTGACCTGAATGTTGGTTTGAAACAGGGGTGTGTGATGTCCCCGTGGTTGTTTACTGTATATATGGATGGAGTTATGAAAGAAATACTATCAAGAGCAGTGGATGTTGGTGTATCGCTGAAAAGGGAGGGAATTGAGTGAAGCTACCTATACTGCTGTTTGCGGATGATACAGTTCTGATGAGTGATAATGAATGGGAGTTGCAGGGTCTGGTAAATGAGTTTGGAACAGTGTGCGAAAAACGGAATTTGAAGGTAAATACGGGGAAGAGCAAGGTTATGGTCTTCGAAAGGGGTGAAGTCACAGAGTGTGAGGTGAAGCTGAACGGTCAGGCTATGGAGATCGTCAACTCTTTTAACCCTCCTCTAGCGGGTGCTCTGTGGCCGTTTTGGGCCTTTCTGGGCCGTTCTGACTGCTATATCAACCATCAGTATGAAAGGAACTGTATTGCGCCGAAAACTAGGTGGAAATCGCTATACAATGACGCCACATACAGCTACGTAGCACTCGTGGAGCACTGACAGTGTTACCTCGAAGATGGAAGTTTAGCAGATTTTGCTACCTTGCTCACTTTTAGCGAACTATTGGTTACACTGTCATCCTCACGTGCGGTGGTGGAACTGGAGTTAGTGTGGGCCGGGAGGCCACAGATGTCGGACGTATGGATCATTACTATCCCACCCATTTTCACTCGATTTCCACCCTTTTTTCACCCGTTTTTTGCCAGTTTTTTCAACACGACTTAAGTGGTGAGCCGCTTTTTAAGGGTTAAGTATCTGGGCAGTGTGTTGAGTAAAGATGGGACTATGGATGAAGAGGTGCGGGAGAGGGTACAACAGGGGAAGAGGGTTGTAGGAACGCTAAAAGCAGTAACAAGAAATAGGGTGGTCAGTATGGAAGTGAAGAAGTCCTTGCATGACAGTGTGGTAATCCCGACACTGACTTACGGAAGCGAAGCATGGACGTTGGTTGAGAGACTCAGACCAAGAGTGAGAGCAGTGGAAATGAATTACTTAAGGAGTGCGTGCGGAGTTACATGGAGGGATAGACAGACTAATGAGGAAGTAAGAAGGAGGTGTAGTGTGGAGGTAGATGTGCTGGAAAGTGTGAAAAGGAACAACTTGAGATGGTTCGGCCATATGGAACGTATGGAAAGCGAGAGAATGACTAAGAGGGTGTACGAGAGCGAGGTGGAGGGACAGAGGGGGAGAGGTAGACCGAATATGAGGTGGAAGGATGGAGTGAGGAGCTACATGAACGAAGGCGGTGCTGGTTGGGGGGAGGGGCGTCGACTGACTGGGGACAGAGGTGCATGGGGGCGGTTCGTTCGTGGCCACCCCTTTGGGGATCACGGCGTCAGGCAATAGATAGATAGATAGATAAAATCATATACATAAATAAATAAATATATAAAATCATATACATAAATAAATAAATATATAAAATCATATACATAAATAAATAAATATCAAATCAGACAACAATTAAATGAAATAAAATACAATACAACAGTCTACAGATTTTGAAGGTAGAGTCTATCAGCTGGCTGGAGTCGAATAAATTATAGTTTTAGAGACGGCCAGAACAGAATTGGCGAAAAAGTGGTAATAATGATTGTGCTTGCCAACCATTTGCCATCCCAAACCCCTTCGGTACGATGATGACATTTCCATTTCGTGCTGGCTATCGTTTAACGTTTGTTTTCAGTTTGGACGTAGATCCTATATAGATAATGGGTTTAAGGGGGGATGGGCGTATATATTTGCTTATTTATGTCTTTTTATCATGTTTTAGTTTCCTCCCTAGACCTCCATCAATCTTAAACAAAACACCCCCCAAGACCCTCCTTCAAAATAATTTTGTAAATTTTTCGAGAGAAAAATTTCCCGGCCGAAAGCCGGTTCCCCTTAGATAATAGGCTTGCTATCGCTCGCCAGGAAAAAATCGACAGCTAAATGACACGAAAAGTCTTAATATTGACAAAGAAATGGGACAAAAGGTCTTAAAATCGCCAAACGTTATATAATCTGAAAACAAATGGGATTAAGCATGAGGAAGAAGGGGGACCAGAAAAACGACCCATCTCCCCTTAAAACTACTCCGAGTAACTCACCACATTAATTGCTTCCTTGAAGCTCTATATTCAGGCTAACACTAGACTATTTGGTTATGGTCAGAGAAGACCTCTTTTGCTCAGCTTTACATGGAGGTAAATAATCAAGAACTGTACAATGGAACCCTTTAATATATTTAGTGTTATCTTGGGAAATGTTTATCGGAGATGGAGTAAAAATTAATAATTGAATAGGCCTATATAACTCCCTTGGGACATTCACTTCATGTCTTATCACCTTCTGTCTAACAATAGACGATTTTCTTCAGCAAAGGAGGAAAAGCTATAACTCAAATTAAGTACAGTAATACCATATAATTATGATATTCTAAGGTTAGACAATAATTTTATTTGACTTGTTTCTTCTGCATTGAGGTTGATTTAACTTGAATAGGGTTGAAAAATATAGACTCGTCTTGATGTAGGCTCAAATTCATGCTAAATGAGTTCATTAAGTGGACTGTATTTCATCTTGAAGGTTTTCAGGTTATCCTGATTCACCAACTCCAGCCCCTTCACACACACACACACACACACACTACCTCTATACTACCTCTACACACACACATACACACACACACACACTCACACACACTTCCCCCCCCCCACACACACACACACATACACACATCATATTTTTTTACATAATATAAACAACATTGTAAAATGCTAACTGAATAAATATTATTATTATCATTATTTTTATTACTATTATTATTATTATTATTATTATTATTATTAATACAAACACACACACACACAAACTCCCCCTACACAACTCCCCCCTCCCCCTCACACACATATTCCCCACACACACACTACCCCTACACACACACTCCCCTTACACACACACACACACACACTTACACTCACCCTACACATAAACACTCCCCCTAAACACACACACACACACGCATACACTCCCCCCACACACACATTACACACTCGGCCCCCCCACCCCCCCACTAACACCCACACCCACACACACACTCCCACTACACACACACCCTACACACACACACACTACCCCCCTACACAGGTCTATACATTCTAGGGCCCCCTCCTCCCATCCTACTACCGACCTCACATATAAGGCCAGTGAAAGTCGTCTGGAGAGCGGCACATGCATCTCCTTAAGGCAAAAAAAGAGAAGGAATTAAGGAAACGGGTTCTGATCGTGTTTGTATATGTGTGTCAGATACGGTGGATGGGGGGAAGGAGAGAGAGAGAGAGAGCTATTAATGTTAGTTTTAAAGATATTTTATACAGTGTGTGAGTGTGTTTATCCCTTACAGTACTAGTGACGTCCTTTGTTATACTCTTCAGCTACGCTTAGACAATTTTACAAAGCTTAAGAAGGATATGTGGTAGCTAAAAGGATTACTTGAGATAGTCTGTAGTCTTTTTACTGGTAAATTTCCTTCCTAACCCGAAACAATATATCACCGGAAATGAAAAGGGTTAAGGGGAGGTATTTAGGTTGTTCCATAGACCTCCATCAAGCTTAAAATTACACCCCATAGACCCCCTTTCAAGAGAAATTTGTACATTTTTCGGTAGAAAATATCCTCTAAAATTACAAGCTAGCTATCGCTAGCCAGGAAAAAATCGACACCTACATTGTATGAAAGGTCTAAAATTTACAGAAATGGGGCGAAAGTTCTTGAAATCGCCAAGCTAATGGGGCGAACGTTTTAAAATCTCCAAAGCAATGGGGCTAAACATGAGGGAGAAAGGGGTCCAGAAAAAATCCCTCAAGTGGAAATTTCCTTTTCAGTAACGTCTTTCAAAATATCAAATATCTTCCAAAGAGTTTTCCAACAAATGTCGAACAGAAAGCAATGAAAAGCCGGCATCAGAAAGGCAGCATCACACCCTCGTCAAGTTGTCAGGGGTTTAGGTATTCTGGGAGAAGTCTTCGTCAGGTTGGGTTCGTTCGCCTTGTTGCTGTGTGTGAGAGAGAGAGAGAGAGAGAGAGAGAGAGAGAGAGAGAGAGAGAGAGAGAGAGAGAGAGAGAGAGAGAGAGAGAGAGAGAGAGAGAGAGAGAGAATAGCAGGTACATCATTTCTACTGTCAAGTCGTGTCGGAGTTAAGTAGACCTTCTACTATTATTAAACATGGTGTGCTTAACAGAAGAGGTACAATCACCGGCACAAGGCGTTTGTACAGCTATTGACAAATGTTCGTGACCTTTTGCGATATTCTTTATGATAATATATCTAATTTGATTGAGGTTCAGATCAAATCAGCTGTAGATCAATAAATACATACTATGCATATATATGCATAAATGGATATATTTGCATATCAAGAGCTCACGAAAATGTCTCAGTACCTGTACCATACTTGGATATATACGTCTATCTATCTATATATTGCCTGATGCCTTGATCTCCGAAGGGGTGGCCACGAACGAACTTCTCCCATGCACCTCTGTCCCCAGTCAGTCGACGCCCCTCCTCCCAACCAGCACAGCCTTAATCCATATACTTCCTCACTCCATCCTTCCACCTCTCCTTCGGTGCACCTCTCCCTCTCTGTCCTTCCACCTCGCTCTCGTGCACCCTCTTAGTCATTCTCTCGCTTTCCATACGTTCCATATGGCCGAACCATCTCAAGTTGTTCCTTTTCACACTTTCCAGCACATCTACCTCCACACCACACCTCCTTCTTACTTCCTCATTCGTCTGTCTATCCCTCCATGTAACTCCGCACGCACTTCTCAAGTAACTCATTTCCACCGCTCTCACTCTTGGTCTGAGTCTCTTCCCGAACGTCCAAGCTTCGCTTCCGTAAGTTAGTGTCGGGATTACCACACTGTCATGCAAGGACCTCTTCACTTCCATACTGACCACCCTATTTCTTGTTACTGCTTTCAACGTTCCTACAACCCTCTTCCCCTGTTGCACCCTCTCCCGCACTTCTTCATCCATAGTCCCATCCTTACTCAACACACTGCCCAGATACTTAAATGAGCTGACAATCTCCATAGCCTGACCGTTCAACTTCACCTCACACTCTGTGGCTTCACCCCTTTCGAAGACCATAACCTTGCTCTTCCCCTCATTTACCTTCAGATTCCGTTTTTCGCACACTGTTCTAAACACATTTACCAGACCCTGCAACTCCCATTCATTATCGCTCATCAGAACTGTATCATCAGCAAACAGCAGTACAGGCAGCTTCCACTCATTTCCCTCCCTTATCAGCGACACACCAACATCCACGTGAGACAGTGAATATATATTTAGGAAAATCACCTATTCATAATGCCATGTTTCATAATATTGTATCAGCGTGACAAATTGCTATATGGAAATTGTACCAATAGTTGTACTAGCAACTATACTCAGAAAATCTAATGGAAGGACAAGATCCGATAGTTTACCGGTGCGGGAAAGAACCGGCATACGTATAAACAAAAACAAAGAAAACAAAACATAGAATGAAAAGGTTTTATCGGGGCATTTGTGTTGTATTTAACTAACTTGTGGCTACTGCTACTAATGTTGATGATGTATGCCACAATTTAAAATACATAGTGAAAAAAAAAACTATTAACCATTTGAAGATTGTGACGTATTTTGACAGTTTATTCTGGCTATCATTAGACGATGTTATGCAATTTAAGAAGGATCTGTGGTAATTGTAGGTAAAGACTATCTCACTTATCCCTCCGACTTCCATATGCTCTTCCTAATCTAATTAAATTCGTCAAATAATAGCCGGAAAAACATCAAAGCCGAGTGTATTGGATCTTTAAAGGATTAAAATAGCTATCATCCTCATCAGCCTAGTATGGGCCACTGCACGATCAGCTTATCATCAAGGAGACGATGGCCATAGTTTATATATCTATTATAATCGGTTTTATTTCAGTTGAAGGTAAATTGCGAAGCCCCCATCTTCGTTACTCATTTATCATGAAGATTTTATAGCGAAATTTGTTTTTACCCCCTTCAGCCCGATGACGTAATTTTCATCATATTCTGGTCTCCATTAGGTGATTTTCTTCAGCTTATAATATACCTCTAGGACTCAAACACGTAAACAGGATCTCAATAAACCCTCTGAATTATATAGGTCCTTCATAAACTGCATAAAATCGTCTAAATTAACCAGAATCATTGGTAAACAGGCGTCATCGTGCTGAAGAGGTTAATTATGAAAACTTGGCATTAATAAGACATAGATAAATATCAGCTTCATATTTTCACATTAAGTATTGTGAAATTTGCTGCTAAGGGCTCCCGTTTACCGTCAGCTGGAAAAAAAATACTCTATAGTTTATTTTTCGCTAACACTTTCGCTAAAACTCCACGTTGCATGATTCCGGTGCTATTCCTCCCTCTCCACCCCCCTCTCTCCTACTTATGCCTAACATCATAATCTCTTCCAAGGATGTACTTTCCACCCACTCCGAGTTTAATACTAAGAAGGCGTACGGACCGGACGGTGTTCCTCCTATTGTGCTGAAAAACTGTGCCTCCGTGCTGACTCCCTGCATATGCAAACTCTTTCGTCTGTCTCTCCTCTAACGTCTTTCCTTCTTGCTGGAAGTTTGCTCTCATTCAACCTATCCCAAAGAAGGGTGACTGCTCTCAATCCTCCAAAACTATCCATCATACAAGGCTCGTTATGGTGTCATTCTAAAGCTCTGTTTATATTCGGGCTTGCTTCAAAATTTTTTAAGCATTATCTTCACATAAACACCTACTGGCTACCCGCCAGTATGGCTTCCTTAAGGGCCGTTCTACTGGTGATCTTCTTTCTTATGTTACTAACTCTTGGTCATCCTCCATCCGGGACTTTGGTGAGACTTTTTCTGTTGCGCTAGAAATATCGAAGGCCTTCCATAGAGTCTGGCACAAATCCCTTTTTTCCAAACTACCCTCCTTTGGTTTCTATCCCTCCATCTTTGCCTTTGTCTCTAATAAGCCATACAACACTTATCTTCTGATTTAACTATTATCTCCAATTGGGGCAGAGAAGACCTTGTTGCTTTTAATGCTTCCAAAACCCAATTTCTCCATCTATCTACCCATCGTGAACTCTCACAAGACTATCCCTTATACTTCAATAATACAAAAATCAACCCTTCATCCTCTCTCAATATTCTCGGTGTCTCTTTTTCTTCTGCTCTCTCTTGGAAGGACCATATTACCAATCTTGCTAACGCAGCCTCCCAGAAGCTGGGTGTGCTCAACCGCCTCAAGGGGTTCTTTACCCCTGCACAGCTTCTTGCTCTCTACAGGGGCACAGTGCGTCCATGTATTGAGTATTGTTCACATGTGTGGGGAGGATCCTCTCACACAGCACTTTTAGATAAAGTAGAAAAGAAAGCCTTCCGTCTCATTAACTCACGTCCACTCACCAATTCTCTGCAGTCTCTCTCTCTTCGCCACAATGTTGCATATCTCTCACTATTCTACCGCTATTACAATAATCAGTATTCCTCAGAACTCTCTCAGTGTATACCACCCCCTCTTCGTAGAGCACGTAGCACCCGTCTTGCAACACAATCCCACCTCTACTCTGTGTAACTGTCCAACCCATGAGTGAAACGTTATTCTCAGTCTTTCTTCTATTCAACAGCTGAGCTCTAGAACTCTCTCCCAGAATCAGTCTTTCCTTCTTCCTATGACTTAAATTGCTTCAAACTCCGTGTGTCCAAGTAATTTGGCTCGAACGTCCCTTGATTTTGGCCCTGTCACTCTTTCAACTCCGGGGGAGGCACTCGCTACAGGCAGTTCTGCCTTTTGTCTCCCTCACTCATATAGAAAATATATATATATACATACTTCGTCCATGGCAGCCTCTGTTGCTCACCATATGGTTACACGCACCTTCGCCCTTTGTCTCCTTCATACACAAAAAAAAATTGGCTCTGTGCGGCTAGATATGTAATGTGTTAGGTGTATGTTGAATGGCACTGCTGCTGGAGTGGCTATGGTTGTGAGTGTTGTCTGTAACCGGTATAACCAGGTCGATGATGCATATGGTACAGTTATTAAGAAACCACTGATGTACTTGATTAGTTAAAACAAGTTATATATTGATGTGTCTTAAAACTAAGCAGTTGCTAGAAACAATTTAATCAATATTAGTAAATTAGTTAGTTAGTTAGTTAGCAAGGGGGATGTTTGTTTGTTTGTTTCAGGCCCCCCTTCTCCCACATGTTTAGTCCCATTAGTTTTCAGATTTTAAGACGTTCGGCCCATTAGTTTGGCGACTATAAGACCTTTCACCCAATTTCTTTGTCTATATTAAGAACTTTCGTGCCATTTAAGTGTCGATATTACACAAACATATATAGCCTATTCAGACATTATGTTCGCAAATACAAACAAAACAAGTCGGCTTCAAACAGCTATATTTCGTTTTTACTACGAGTTTCTTGCAAAACGAGAGTCGGCGGCCGCAAACCATCTTCTTAATGGTTCACGTATTGGTCAATATTTTCATTTATTTATTATTTTTCTAATTTCCTCCCTAGACCTCCACCAAACTTAAGAAAACAACCCCAGGATCCCCATTCAAGATACATTTGTAAATGTTTCGGAAGAAAAATGTCCCGGCAGAAGGATAGTTCCTACTACATTACAGGCTTGCTATCGCTCGCCATGAAAAAATCGACACCTAAGTGACACGAAAAGTCTTAATATTGACAGAGAAAAGGGACGAAACGTCTTAAAATCGACAAACTAATGGGGCTAAGCATGAGGGAGAAGGGTGTCCAGAATGACCGATCATCTCCCCTTAAGCCCGCTGACATTACCAAACTCATTCCCGATGCCGCAAAAGAAAAACCCCGAGAACCAGACGATGGAGACAACACCGATGCTCTGTACCCGATAAATCCTGAGTGGCTATTTTCCTCGCTACCTGGGGGGGAAAAATGTATCTATTTTTTCCCTATTTTTTTTTGTTTTTCCTTTTTTGGCCGGGCCATTTTTCTACCGAAAACAAATGTACACATACATCTTGAATGAAGATCTTGGGGTTGTATATTTAAGTTTGATGGAGGTCTAGGGAGGAAACTAGATAATTGAAAAATATATGACAAAAATAGACCAAAAAATGAACCATCCCCCCGAAATCTAGCATAACATTACCTAACTCAACCTACCCAACCCTGACTTAAGCGAGTCAACATGATCAATCAAATTAATTTGACCTTATCAGACCTAATCTTGCCTCAAACCTAATCTAACCTAGGCTAATTTGAGCATATTGAAAGTATATTATATTAAACAACGTTGTGAGTTAAATTATTAATAAGAAAAAATACCAATAACCAAAGTATATATGACAGAACATTATATCGCTAAACGCACATTTGTTTTTTACTTAAATTTATGTCTTTATTTTCTCAATTCAATTATTTATTTACAAGCTGAGGTACCCGGGGAAAATCAAAGTATGGACTGCCAATCTTGGGTGGGAGGGGGGGGGGGGGGGGATGAAGGAAAAACAAAAATATATATATAAATGCTTAAAATCTATTCTGGCACCCATTAGTATGCCACCGACCCTCGCCCCCTGCTTAAAACCTATTCTGGGACCTCCTTAGTATGCATGCCAGGTATGGGCTCTCCATTTTAAAACTGATGGAGTTGGGATGGGCGCTCACCCCCTCCCTCCACATCCCCTTACTATGCGAAATGTCGGGTTGGTATTTCAACTCGACTTAGTATTATCTCTTCAACAATCCTGTAATAGGATAAAGGGAGATAGAATATGCCCGACAGGGTCACATCTAGCTTTATGAATCTTGCTATAACTTCTCACACTAAGGCAGCATTCGCACAATAAGAACACAGGTTACTTTACACTCTTATTTATTCAATGGCATAGAAATGGGAGATCAACTATACCAATCTGTCATATCCGGCACAAGGTTATTGAATTAAGTGACGTGTCAGAATAGAGTCTACTATACTGATAAATTAAGTGTTCTAGGTCACGTTACACCCAGTATCAATAATGTAAGTATGCAGGAAAAATAAGATTATACATGTACATAGTATTTCAGTTGAGATAATAATACTTATGTGAGCGAAGCGTCTAACGTGAAGAATTCTAATATGGAGCGAACCTGCCTGAAAGAGCACTCACGAGCGCGGCGCGGTAAGCGACAGTCAAGGGGATTAGCGAGGGGTCACACAGGTGAGATAGGCAGGTATAGTGTGTTGGCCCTATGTCAAATTGACTGCTTATTTGCGAATTCTTAATTCACTTTAGTGCGATTATAAATCCCAGTTGAAAGTTAGATATACACTTGGGGTCTTAGAGGCAAGATAATTTCACTTTGAACTAGATTTTCTAAGCGGTTTTGTGAACGAGTCTACACACGAGGTATGAAAAATAATTATAGACCGGGTATGAGATCTGATCACACGTATAGAGAATTCAAATTCAAATTAAGTTGATGAATAGCTATAACAAGGTTCTGGAATAAGATGCAAATTAATACTAAAAAGAGTTAAATTATACTCGATAAACCCCCCCCAGGCAGATTATATTACCTTACTTACGGGTTGGCAGAGCGCCCGGTATTTCCCCCACAACAGTCTTTCTCACACTGAGGGACCGTTAGAAGTCGGAAGAATTTGGGGTTGCCATCAACCGATAGATTATGATCTAACTTACCTAATTTACTGAGCTCAAAATGTTGCAAATGCGTCATATAACTTATTATTGAGCTATTTCACTAAGTTCATATGACGCGATCGCGTCATATGATACTTTTGGGCGAAACCGCCATATGACGCGATCGCGTCATATGAGACGGAGAGGGTTAAGATGCGACTGCAGATCACAGTAATTTAGAGTTTCGAATGAACTCGGAATAAATGGGGCGCACACAGCGAAGTTGTACTAGATAAAATACCACGATTGTAGCATAAAAGGTAATTTGAATGTATTAACAAATTTCTATGAGCGATACACAAATCAAAGATACGTAGTAGAGCGGATTTGGTGAAACAAATAAAATAACTTTATTATGAGTTACTATGATGGTGTGAAAAGAATTACGAAAACCCGCACACGTGGACTAGACTAATTCACAAGCACTGGATAACTAGATAACTTGAATACATGAATAAATATTAACTCAACGGGGGGGGTTCTTGACTTTTCGATGTGGAAGGATCGATAGATTAAAAGTTGGGCATAGGTCCTAGGTAAGTGATGGTAAAATAGGGAATATCTTCACGGTATACACTTTCGCCTCAACTTGGATACACACAAGAATAATAACACATAAAGGTGAAATCTGAGAGTATTCCGTTAAAGTCTGCATAAAGGTAAGTATATATAACGTGTGTACAAATATGAATTGTAATAATTATTTAAGAATTACTCTTTATAGGTTTCACTGGGCAATATCTGGTACTATGAAATCACTTGTACAGATCAATATTTATGGGAGGATAAATGACTATGTAGCATGTACACAAATAGGGATTACAATAATAAATTAACACAGATCCATGGCACAGATCGAATTATCAACACTTCAGGAATACTCGCATATTCTACCTTACCTTCAACAATAGCCACAAATTGAGATATACAGGACACTTAGGATAGCATTGTGGGGAGAAGGGCCAGGTACGAGGGTCGGGGCGTCGTAGAGCTCTGGACACGGCGGCTGGACATCGAGGGACCACTTCGTCAGGAGTCCAAGGGGCAGGGGAGAACAGGACAGCAGGCACCTTCTCTCTCAGGGGGGGTGAACGACTCCCGGACAATAATCCAGACGGAGTGCTAGTAGGGAAGTAATACTCCTGGACAATAATCCAGACAGAGCAACCTACTGAGTTATGAACTGCCTTCCTATAATTTCAGTCAGGCTATATTTGGATTGTTTCTCTTGGTCAGGTTGCATTATCTCACATTAACAGGGGCATAGTAAATACATAAAAAGTGGCTATGTTGAGGGTAATAATTACATGAAAAATATATGTCGGTGCTTAATAATATCACACTGAGGTTCTCATCTTGTTGACCTCTGTTTCTTATTTCTACTATATGGCATGATGATGTAATTCGTGATTTTCTATTCACTAGCTGGTTTGCCTATTTGTATTGTTTATGCAATTATTTTGTTATGCGGCACTTTCTATCACCATTTCTCTTCCTTTCTCACAGGATAGCTCCTCAAGGGGGAAGAGCCCCAATTATTTAGGTATTCCCAGGGCTCTTTATGTGTAGCTTGCATAAGTACTTTTTCATCGTAATATTCGAGGGGTAATTCCGCCTTGGTTGTTTGAGTCCCGCGCTGTGGTTGGTGGGGCTATGAGAGGTGGTGATTGATGGGGCTTGACCTGCATTGGGGGGGCAACTCACCTGTTTGCCGGGAATTAGAGAATGGGTCAACTGGCCTAATTTCCCGTTCTTGAATTTCCCGTTCTCTGGAGAATGGGAAATTGTGTTCATTACTCTTTTCTTTTTCTGGTGCATGATTTCTTTCCTCCTGCTGTCCCTCGATTCTCTGACCACTGCTGTTCTGTGTGGTTCTTCTTTGGGTCACGTCACTTCACCTTCGACCGAATAAAAATCTCGACTGCGAGATCTCATTTTATATTTGCGACATGTGGGGGTGGTGAGAGATAGTGTCAGTTGGTTTAATACTAGACACCAGAGGGTTGTGGTTTAATCAGAAGAGATGGCGGGGTCAATCTCCACCGTCACGTCGAGAGGTACCATGGAGTTTTTGGTCACCTGAAGTAGATGGCTAGGAGAGACGATGGTTTCAGGTTGCTTCATGCCGGAGGAGATGAACACACTATTGATTTTCATCTTGGGGCCGGGGTTGAGGGATGACGGAGTTCTTGCTGGTGGAGGAGCTGCTGGTGTAGTGTCCACTGTAAGAGTGGTGGAAGAGGGTGGCCCAGGTGGGGGGGGGGGGCCTGGCGGTGAGGGGGCCTGTTTCGTTGGTGCGAGTGTGTGAAAAAGGCTGGTTAGGTGACCTCGCAGTAGGAGTAGCGGCGCCCTTGATGTGCCGCGAGGTTGTGCCTTTTGAGGGAGGCCGCCGCTTGTAGGTTGGCTGGAAGCTGGGAGCCCATCTCTGCGGTTAGATAAGTGGGGTATTAAGCTGGGTGATTTAATATTCTGGTTTGGCATGGAAAATTAGCAGGTGGAGAAATAGCAACAGATTTCTGAGTGTTGGAAGGTTTAGATGATATGGAAGTAGGCACGATGGAAGATGTTGATGGTTGTGGAGGGGGCGTAGTAGCTATAAGTAATGGAAGAACCTGATCAGGTCTCATTTGAGCAGGTGTCCTGGTTAATGGAATTAAGGTGTCTGGTTGGTTATTAGATTGAGGTGAAGCGAGAGGAGTTATTTCAGAGGGTGATTGACGGTCTAAAAGAGGGATAGTTTTTAAGACTGGTGAACTAGGAAGGGTGCATGTAGATTCAGAAATATTTTGTAGGCTGATAGTAGGGGAGAAAGGGGGAGAAGTTGGGGATTTGCTGATGACATTATCGTCAGTTGGAGTAGACAATTGAGGAGGGGCAGAGACAATTTGAGGAGGAATGGGAGAGGGGCTGACAGATCCGAATTATCTTGATGAAAGATTTATTTGAAGTGTGTTTGGGCGATTATATGGTTTAGGGATAGGAAGAAGAAGTTGGTGAATGAGTTTCTCTCTGAGAGGAGGTAGTGGTGAAACGGAAGGAAGAGGAGGGGGAAGAGGTTCTGAGGTCCCCAACTTCTGGTCATTAGTAGCAGGCAACATGTTATTATCTGTGGAATCTGCAAGCATAATGGTATTCTCATCTATTGGTTGAAACCTACGTACATGTCTATTTCGGTATATGCGTGACTCACCAAAATAGTTTGGTTAGTTAGCTACCAGGCACCTGGTAGCAATTTGGAACAGTTAGAATTTCGAAAGGGCCTTGATATCTGGGTTTTAATTTGGACGGCACTGGCAGTTGAGCAACCATCACGAGATCACCAATGTGATGTGGACTTACTTTGGCGGTTTCGTCAGGCTTTCGGTCTTGTAGATACTGGAGTTGTCATAGGCGTTTTTTTAGATGGACTAGGGACTGATCAAAATTAGATGAAGGCTCATACGGGACAGCTAGATGGCGTATTGGATGTAGTAGGGGTGGTACTCCAAAAATGCGTTCATGGGGTGAAATCCCGTCTTTCCGGGGACAAGTGTTAATTCCCCACTGGACGATTTATACCTGGCTGGGCCAATCCTTGGTATTCATCTGTTGCAATCTTGTCCTGATCTGATTTGTAATAGTGCGGTGGCTCCTTTCACAGATGGAGTTTCCTTGGCGCCAATATGGGGAAGAGTGGCTGATCTTAAATCCGCACATTTGAATTAACTGGGACCAGATGTGGCTGGTAAAGTTTGGTGCGTTGTCGGAATGTATGGCTTCTGGCAATCCGATGTAAGGGAACACATGTTGGGTCATGGCTTCTGCTACTGCTAATGCAGAATGTTCTTTAGTTGGACAGGCGATCACATATTTTTGAGTATGTGTCCACGAAGGTGATGATATATTTGAAGCCTTGACTTCCTTCTAACGGGCCCATCACATCAACAGCTAATAGTTGCCAAGGTTTGGTTGCCACCAATTTTCCGGAAGGCCCCGGAGTGCGGGTTCTGTCTTTACCTAGGGCACAGGCACGACAGGCTTCCGTGATGCGTTTGGCTGTGATGTATGGAGAAGGGGTCCAATACACTTGTTGAAAGGTGGCTGTCAATTTTCATTGGGCCAGATGGATGCCATTATGCATGTGTATGGATTGCAGAGTGGTCAGGGCTGCCGCCGGGGTGATTACAATTTTCCTCTCTGGCGTGAACAGGTTGTCTCCTCGTCTGGTGAGTTGGGAAAACATGGTTCTGGGCATCCAGTCAGGTTTTTTTTTGTCGCTGAAATTGTTTTAGGAGTTCTTGTTGGTCTTGATCAGATGAGTCTTGATCAGATGAGTCTTGATGGTGGACGGCTAAAATGGGGTGAACCTCAGGGGGCGGAGTGGAAGTCTCTGGAGTGGAGGTAGTGGGTAGCCGAGACAGAGCGTCAGCATTGGTGTGGAGTTTCCCAGGTCTGTAGGCGATTTCAAAATCGAATTCCTCCAAACTCTCTCTCCATCTGGCAGTTAAAGCATTCTTGGTGTCGGATTTCCTTAACCATTGTAGGGCGTGGTGGTCAGTGATGATGGTAACATTTACACCTGCTAAATAGGCCTTAAAATGTTGAAGGGCCCAAATGATATCCAGGCATTCCCTCTTTGTCACGGGACAGTTTACCTCCGCTGGATTTAAGGTTCGACTGGCACAGGCTATTATGTGTTCTCGGCCTTCTCGTGTTTGTCCTAATACGGCACCTATTCCAGTTTGAAAGACATCCGTGTATAATCTGAAGGGTTGGGTGTAATCTGGGAACGAGACGACAGGTGATGCAATGAATAATTCCTTTTAGGTATTGAAGGCCTGTAATCGTTGCGGCGTTCACAGGAAGGGTTCATCTTTCTTGGTTAAATCATGGAGAGGCTTAGCATGGTGGCAATTTTTTTTACAAATCTTCTGTAATATGAGGCTAGTCCGAGAAATGCTCGGACTCCTTTGACATTAGTGGGAGGGGTGACTTTTCCAATGGCATCTAACTTGTTCGGGTCTGGTGCAATTCCCTTGTCCGACACTATGTGGCCTAGAAAATGCACTTCGGTTTTTGCCAACGTACATTTTGAGGGTTTCAGTTTTAAGTTAGCTTCTCGGATTCGTTGGAAGACTTGCTGGAGACGTTGTAGATGTTCAGCCTGCATAGGCCGAAGCGCAATACTGTGAACTCGTAGAGCCGGCCTTGGCTGGTGGCGAACGCCGTCTTTTGCTGATGTTCGGGGAGGACTGGAACTTGCCAGTACCCTGCTTGTAAATCCTGGGTAGTGAACCATTTAGCTCCAAGGAGGGAGTCTAAAGAGTCATCAATCCTGGGAAGGGGGGTGGCGTCTTTAATCGTTACATCGTTGAGTCTGCGGTAATCTATACAGAATCGGGTGGTCCCGTCTTTCTTTCGTACAAGTACTACCGGAGATGACCAAGGGCTTGTAGAGGGGCAGACCCCTCCAGTGGCCAGCATGTCTTGTACTTGGGATTCCTCCTCTTGCCTTTGAATGGGATTTTTTCTTCGAATGGGTTGCTTAACGGGGTGTCCAATCATGTGAATAGGATGATGGAGCACGTTGGTTTTTCCCACGTCCCAATTGGAAGTGGCAAAAATATCTTGGTAGGTGGTTAGGAGATTTTCTAGATCAGTTTGTTGTTGGGGGGTTAAATGGGAAGGAATAGGGGGTAGAGGCAAAGGAGTTTGAGAGGGAGTATCAGCGGGAATGGGTAGCTCTTCCGCATAAGGCTCTAGTTCCCCAATGGTTAAACCTTTTGGTAGGGTAATGGGCTGATCTGATATGTTGGCGATTTTGATACAATTTAATCTGTTGGAAATTATACTAGAAGCGGTTAGGAAGTCCCTATCAAAGGGGCTTTGGAGGTGAGGGGTCAGAATGTCATCCCCAGGCAAGGTGGGTACAATGGGGATCCATTATTCATGATGAGGTGGGAGTGTCACGAGTTGGGCTGTGACTGCTTGAGTGATAAGCAAGAGACAGGAGGTAGGAATTAAGGATTGAGGGGATGAAACAGGATCGTTGAGTTGTACGGTAAGAATGGGTTTGATTAAAGATAAAGGTTTGGGTGAAGGATGGCAAGGGTGGGGGGTCTCTCTAGTTTGAGGTTTAGGTTGGGTGCCTCGATGAGAGGCACTATTTTTTTTTTTCTGGGGGGGGGGGTTGAGAACGTCAGTGTTCTTCTCCCACAATCGAGGGAAGCACTCAGTTTCGTGAGTAGATCGAGACCCAAATATCCATCGTATAGGGTCTCCTTGGGATCATAAACCACGAAAGAGTGGTTTGTTCCGTAGTTAGGAACAGGGGTACTGACATATAGGGGAAGTGTTTGCCCAAAATTTTGAATACCTTTGGCATTGGCACTTACTAACACAATGGAAGAAGGTTGGATAGTGCCCAAGGCTTTCCTGTGCTGCTTAAAGAAGGGAGAGAAAAGACATGATCGAGACGCTCCCGTATCGATAAGGAGTCATACTTTCACCCCATTCAGAGTGAGCTTCCTGTAGATGGGCAGTTTTTCTGAGTCTGCTTCCTCATGAGCCCCCGCCATTTTGACAGTTATTTGTGTACGGGGGCGGTCTGAAAATCCAGATCTTGCTGTGTCTCCATTTCTGGCTCTGGGTCCTCTCCGTTGTCTTCTTCAGGGCATTCTTCAAACCCGGCAGTGCCGTCCTCTGTGATAGTGGCAATGCGCCTGGGTTTGATCCAGGGGATCTGGGCCCACCAATTTGGTGATCTGGTCCTTCTTCTGGTCAGCTCTGTGAAGGACCTCCGCAAGGACGTCAACAGACACTGGCCATTACAAGGTTTCCAATCTGCAGGGCGAATCCTGGCCCATTCTTCAGCCTTGTCACTGGCTCGGGGTGCCATAGGGCTAGTAGTCCAGTCAATGTACACCAGGACCCACCACTAATTGCAACAGAAACGAAACCTGTTGGGATTTGTTCAGTAGGGTACCCTTCATGATATACTAAAAGTCCCACACATTTTTTTGAGTGGATCAATATTTTTATCAGGGTTGAACTTTTGGATTTCTGGATTTTTTTGGATTTTTTGGGGGGGATTTTTTTTTGGATTTCATTTTTGGTGCATGTATGACATCAGTATAGGTAGTAATATTCATAACTACATGTATGTTTTCTCATAAGGTCTGTCTTTAGGCCTATATTAATATTCAACCATTTTCTTTTCAGGGTCATCATGGCAGACTGCGTCTTTTGTAAGCAGAAACTGACAGAGGGAGCAACAGTCACACTGGGTGATAAAGGTTGCAAAGGCATAGCAAAAGCAAGTATTCAACGTGAATCCAGTGTTGTGGTGAAACCGGGTGATGTTGTTCACGCAGAATGTAGATTTTTTGTTGTCATCCGAGTGAAATAGAACGGTTCAAGCGGAAACGTTCTTCAGACAGTGAAACAGTGCCCACTCTTCGCTCCAAAGAATCATTTTCATACAAGGACCACTGTTTGTTCTGTGGAACAGGAAACAAATATGGCGGAAAGAAAAAACAATTTGACTTAATTCCTGTTTTGACATTAGGTTTTGACAGCACGATTATTAAGGTTTGTGATGACCGTCAGGATGACTGGGCAGAGAAGGTAAGAGGCAGGGTGTTGTTTGCACAAGACCTCCATGCAGCTGATGCTGTATACCACCAAGCCTGCAGTGTGAACTTCCGAACAGGAAAAGGGGTTCCTCAGTTCGTTGAGCCTGTCAAAAAAGCGGAAAGTAGGGAGACCATCGGATACAGTTAGGGCTGATGATTTTCAAAGGGTGACGTCTTTCCTGGAGGAGAACGACGAAGAACAGATGACGATTAATGCTCTAATGAACAAAATGAAGGAGTTCCTGGAGGACACCAATCTGGAACCTTATGGTTTTACTCACATGAAAGAGAAACTTATTGATCATTTTGGAGATAGAATAATAATAACTGAAATCAACGGTATTCAAAATATTGTGACATTCCGAGGTGCAGTTTCTGTGATCCTGAACGACTTCTATAAACAGCCCAAGGATAGTGATCCAGAAGCGGAGAAGTTGAGACTGATAGAAACTGCGGCCAACCTCATTAAAAGTGATGTTAAGTCAGTTGTACAACTGAAGGACACTTACCCAACTAGTCTTTCTATGAGTGATATCTCAGAAGCTACTAACTATATTCCAGAGTCACTAAGCTTACTACTGAACACCGTTTTTGCTGGAAAAAATAAACGGTTGAAGATGTGCTCATTGGGGCAAGCGATAATGCAGGCTGCCCGCCCCAGAGTTATTACTGCACCATTGCAATTAGGTCTAGGTGTGCAAATGCATTCGCATTTTGCCTCAAGATTTCTGATTGACACACTGAATGCCCATGGATTCTGTAGTTCATATTCAGAGGTGCAAAAATGTGAACGGAGTGCAGCTGTCAACCAGGGATTGGACATTCCAGAGTTCCTCCCTGGGCATTTTTTTTTTTTTTTTTTTTTTTTTAAGAGACAATGAACGGAGGAAGGAAAAACACAGATAAAACAAAAAGGTCTATGTGCCTAAAGGCATCCTCCATTCATAAAATGTTTGTAACAACTGGATTTAAACATTTGTAGATTGTAAGTTTGTGGAAAGCAATTCGAGGGAAGTGAATTCCAAAGAGTAGTAGCTCTGGGGATAAATGAATTCTGATAAGCAGAAGTTCTGCATTGTGGAGGAGAAAGTGTAAATTCATGGGCGCTCTCAGCTGCCCTAGTTCTACGGGGAAAGATGTGGAGAGGCGGCACAATTGAAGCAAGTTCCTCGGAACAATTGCTGTGAAAATATCTGTAGAATAATGCAAGGGATGCAACATTTCTTCGTATGGATAATGTAGGAAGGTCCTGTGTGATTGCAGGGTTATTGATTAATCTAATAGCTTTATTTTGAATTTTGTCCAACTGCCTCAATGCAACCACTCCACTTCCACCCCACAGAGGTGAACAGTAATCCATCTGAGAACGCACATGACTTTTATATATCACGGCCAACTGCTCGTCAGTGAAGAATTCTCGAACTCTGTACAGGAGTCCCAGTTTTTTAGAGGCATTCTTAGCAATGCTTCTAACATAATGTGTCCAGCTCAAGTTAGTAGTTAATGTTACACTGAGAATGTCAATACTAGGGGAAGTGGGAATATTTACATCATTAAAAAATATATGGGAGTCAGTGAGATTCTGTCGGTTAGAAAATTGAATGTACTTGGTTTTCTGTTCATTAAAGGAAACTAGATTCTTTTGTCCCCATCCATTAATTCTAGAAAGGTCCTGGTTCAGAGAAATTATTTTTGAATTTATAAGATCGGGTTGGGTGACAGAATTGGTAAATGTGAAGGAACTGTGGAGTGTTGAGTCATCTGCGTAGGAATGTATTGGATTATGAGTGGTAGATATGAGATCATTGATATGAATGTGGAACAGAATTGGGGCCAAAACTGATCCCTGGGGAACACCAGCATTTATTGAGTGAAATTGAGAATAAAGGCCATCTACCATTACACGTATTTTTCTGTTATGAAGATAAGAAGAAATTAGTGGAACTAATGATGCAAGGCCGTAGTGTGACATCTTCGACAATAAGGATTGATGCCAGACTCTATCAAATGCCTTTGATATATCCAGTGCTATTGTATGTGTTTCACCATGTTGGTCTGTAGCTTGGTTGATTTGATGCGTAAGAAGGCAAAGCATGTTTGCAGTTGATCGACATCGTCTAAAACCATATTGCCTATCACTGATTAATTTATTATTCTCAAGATGCTTAATTATGTGATTATTTAATATAATTTCAAAGACTTTACCAAGAGTGGAAGTTATAGCTATTGGTCTGTAGTTTGATGGATCTGAAGAGGCACCTTTTTTAGGAACTGGATGGATGTTTGCTTCTTTCCAGGGTACTGGGAAGCATGAGGTATGAGTACACAGACGGAAAATTTTTGCCAATACAGGAGCGAGCACCAAGGAGCAATTCTTAAGTACTATTGGAGGAATTTCATCTGGACCAGGAGCCTTATCTACCGAGAGATTCTGCAAAATAGTTTTGACATGTCTGGTGTGGATCTTAACACCTTACGAGCGGCCTATGCGGTTTATTTATGTGTACCGCACAGCGGGGTGTTTTTAGCCAAAATAGGGCTGTTACGTGATCATTTTCATGCCTAAATAAGACCCAGAACGTAAAACAAGTACCTATCCCTGAAAGGGCATAAACAGAGCTTTCGAATGACACCATAACGATCCTTGTATGATGGATAGTTTTCTTGCAATAACCGTGCAACGCGAGTGCAAAAAGCAGGTAATTCGGTACTTTCAGTACATAATTGAGTATGTAGCGAGTGAGAGAGGGAGGAGGGAGCTGAGATTTGTGTCAGTAGGTTCGCCGCGGTGGTCTGGAGCAGTCATACGCTCGCTAGTCTCCTGCCACCACTTGTCTCTCTCTCTCAGCCACATTACGTGCTGAAATTGCCACTCGAGTTATGTCGAGCGCCGCCACATAGTCCAGCTTTATTTAACTCGACTTATGTTGTTCGCCGCTAAATAAGGGTTAAGTGAGGGAATTTCAGGCGAATTAAAATTAAGTACAGGGACATCTTGATTTATTTCATCTAAGGTGAACAAGTCTGTTCAATATGTGGCCGACAACGTGGATCATGACACTAGGACTCTTGACGGCTCTGGGACATTCCACGGAATGGGTATTATGGCAGTTGTAACACCCAAATGTGATGTCACCTCTGTGGTAAAACATGTGTCTGTGACAGCAGAGGAGATCGCTGCTGTAGGACACATCAGCATTAAGAAATTCATATCACTTGGTGATGAACTTGCTAATATCAAGTATGAAGCTCTACCAGAGGAACCCAAACACACGGAAAGCCCCAAGGTAGATCTCCTGTGGAAAACGTCCCTGTCAGTCCGGTTACCAAGACCAGCATGGTCGGGATACATGCAAATGGTAAACAACGGAGACCACCCAGGACAGTCATCCACCATGTTCCTTCCCATGATTGATATGAACCCGAGTGACATGACGTGTGTCAACTCAACTTTACACTTCGTTGCAGAGCATGCCAAGCGCTATGGAGCAACACCAGTGCTCACTTTTGACCAGCCGTTGTGGTTCAAGGCAACTCAAATTGTGGAAAGTGCTGGAGAGGACAGTGATCTGCATCCGATTATTTTAAGACTTGGGGGATTTCACGCACTAATGAGCTTTCTGGGTAGCATTGGGCACTTGATGAGAGGAACAGGCCTTCAAGATATCTTGGAAGTTATCTTTGCTGGGAACACTGTTACCCATATTCTCACTGGACACGCAGTTGCTCGTGCCATTCGTGGTCATCTCCTTGTAGATTCCGTCCTTCACACACTTCTCTTGAGCAGCCTGTTGGGGATCAAGTTGTCTTTATCTAATGACAATGTGCCACTGGAATTGGAAACAATAGGGAACCTCTATGATGATCTCCTCTCTGGTGAAATCACGCTCAGTGATGTAGAATCATCTTTGTACCTGCAGGATCTACAACAGAAACTTGAGACACACAAGGACATGTTGGAATCGAGCTACCGTACTGCACGTCTGTGGCTGCAATACATGGAGATGTTAGACATCATGAGGTCATTCATGCGATCAGAACGAATCAGAGATTGGTCCCTCCTTCTGGAGACGATGCATTTGGGACTATTATGGGAAAACATACATGTAGTTATGAATATTACTACCTATACTGATGTCATACATGCACCAAAAATGAAATCCCGAAAAAAAAAAAAAACAAATAAAAAATCCAAAAAAATCCAGAAATCCAAAAGTTCAACCCTGATAAAAATATTGATCCCCTCAAAAAATTTGTGGGACTTTTAGTATATCATGAAGGGTACCCTACTGAACAAATCCCAACAGGTTTCGTTTCTGTTGCAATTAGTGGTGGGTTCGGGGAAATATCAGCTAATTTGACTGGACTATAGGGGCAGGCACGGTGGATGGGTGCGTGGTGGCTTTTTGGATCACAGCTATTTTATCCTGACCCCGGGTTTGTCTTACTGTCACAATACGCCTTACGACAGGCATGTCCGTGTCGTAATTTGTGGGCTCGACAATGGAGAAGTGATCCGCCACCGCCAAAGGTAAAATTCTCAGTAGGGCTCTGAAAATAATATTTTTCCTTTGGGCGGGGGTTTCCTCCGTGAATGCGGTGACAGCGAGCTGGGTTATTTGGACTAGATGGAAATGTCTGTCCGAAATGATTTGTCCTAGGACAGGGTTAATAGCTGTTTTCACATAACTCTCAAAAGGTGCCCAGGTTAAACCAAGCATTTGGTCACACACATACCCTGACACTTTTCCTGCATACTTTCCTAATTTTACTACTACTGTGTAAATCTTAAAAGCATCTTGGTCCTGGAACATCAGATCCAGGACGGGTTTGACCATTTCCATATAAATCCCTATGTCATTCTCCTTGGGCTTAAATGCCAGGATGTCGAGTGATTTGGCTGCCATAGTGATTGGGGAAGTTGTGAGTGCAAGCAAGAACAAAAATAAGCGAGCTGATATGCCGTATTGGGACACCGCTGCCACCAGTGAAATGTCAGGTTGGTATTTCAACTCGACTTAGTATTATCTCTTCAACAATCCTGTAATAGGATATAGGGAGATAGAATATGCCCGACAGGGTCACATCTAGCTTTATGAATCTTGCTATAACTTCTCACACTAAGGCAGCATTCACACAATAAGAACACAGGTTACTTTACACTCTTATTTATTCAATGGCATAGAAATGGGAGATCAACTATACCAATCTGTCATATCCGGCAGAAGGTTATTGAATTAAGTGACGTGTCAGAATAGAGTCTACTATACTGATAAATTAAGTGTTCTAGGTCACGTTACACCCAGTATCAATAATGTAAGTATGCAGGAAAAATAAGATTATACATGTACAGTCGGTCACCTTTCCGACTGGGCCACATATGGTAATTTCGCTGGGAGTCTTTCGCTCTGATATTAGTAAGATCGCTCACTCCCCCCCACCCTGAATTTGTTGCATATTATATCCCATAGATGGCGTAGTTAGATTTGCGGGAGGCGGGGGGAGGTGGGGGGGGGGGGGGGGGGCGTATTATTGTGTAGGACAGGTTGGAAGTGTAGGGTGAGGATGTTAAGTTAATTATTTCCCCAGGTTTATGGTTACCGTGTTATCTCATGATATTAATTACAGTTATTGAACAGCTATTTTTAGTAAAATCTGACATTAAGAAATATTGGAATATGTATTATTAATTTTTGCAACCATTGCTACCGTTCCGACCTCCCTTCCGTTCTCCCGCTTAAGCTGTTGCTTAACCCACTGCTCTAAATACGTGTTAGATAATATATATGGAGAGCTTAAGTCTAATGTTAATAACGTTAATATTAGCACACCCATATGTATAATTTATCTTTATAAATATTATGTTTCATTTATAGATGACTGTCAACATGGTTTCCATGGAAACGAGAGCTTATTGGTAATTTGGGAATACTGTATAATCACATTAAGTTAAGGTCACACTAACATTACACCAAAAGTCGAACACAATGTTCTCAACAATGTTATACAAAACAAACAAACAAACAAACAAAAATAGATTATTAGCCTTTTGTACAATTTGATCATGGGCGATTTACATATTAATCTTATTTGATATACAGTATTTTACTATCATTTAACTTTTTACAAAGCAGTTTACAAACATTTACTGGTCATGAACTTTTGTTTATTTGGCCTATGCCTATTGACTCAAGATAATCGTATTCCGAAAGTAAATTATGTCAAAAATTAAAATTAAACTGGCAACCGTATTTTATGATTGATTGCATTAACGATCTATTGCACAGCTAGATAAGGACTGAAATAGTCTGCATCATCAAACTTCCGTTACCTCACTGTAGACGTTTATGCTATTTTGACCTCTTTTGTCTCATGACATAAAGTTGCAAATGGTATGGCTCAATTCCTCGCCACCCTAACACCTCTGAAAATGCCACACTTACAACTGTTCAGGCATGCCAACATGTGCCACATATCAATGTATACCCTCTATCTTTACTGTTCTTAACAATATAATGGTTTTGACCCACCTGCGTTATCTTTCAATGCTAAAAAATAACAGGTGCTTGATGTGCTTCCTGTGAAGTTGTTTTGATTATAAAAATGTGCAGACTATAACTGTTGGTATGCCTGGAGACAATAAATCCTCTGACTTGCATTGGAAACCATTATTATAGTTATACTAATTAAAATACAAAGGATTACTGTGGTAATTTGATTTGGCAATTAACATACAAAAAATATCATTGTAGAGAACAATGCGTTTGTAGACGTTTACTTTTGGTGTAATGGTAGTGTGACCTCAATTTACTGTGATTATATTTCCAAACTACCAACAAGCTCTCGTTTCCATGGAAACCATGATGAAAGTCATCTATACATGAAACAAAATATTGATATATAAAGATAAATTATACATATGGGTGTGCTAATACTATCGTTATTAACATTAGACTTAAGCTCTCCATATATATTATCTTACACGTGTTTAGAACGGTGGGTTAAGAAACAGTTTAAGCGGAGAACAGAACAGCAGCAATGATAATATAGGAGTTTTGGTTTGCATTAGTAATGTCTATGATTCATTACAATGAATATATTGTTATTTAGACTTGTCCAATGCATGGGTGAATACATGAGAAATCATTTGGATCATATCAGGCCCTTCCGGTGAGTACCGGGCACCCGCCTTGCAACACAGTCCCACTCCTATTTTGTCCAGCTCTCAAAGCCAATAATTGGCATTCTCAGTCTTTCTTCTACTCAACAAGTGAACTCTGGAACTTCTCCCTTAATAAATTTTTCATTTATCCTATGACTTAAGCTATTTTAAACTTCGTGTGTCCCGGCATTTCTTTTACCACAACGTCCCTTGAATTTGGCTCTGTCACTCTTTTGGCTTTTGGGGAGATACTCGTTACAGGCAACCTTCCTTTTGTCTCCCTCATACACATAGACAAAAATTGTAACGCATACGGCATTAATTTGTTAAAGCCATGTTGCTTAATATTCTGTATATACAGTGTGATGTATAACTATTAAATATAGAACTTGAATAAATACTATATTCAAAGAAATATACCTTAAAGACTTTATATTTCTGTTCTTACAACATAACTTATATGTATATATTTCTGAACTATAATTACTACACTATAACACGCCACAAGCATATGCAAACAAGCAGGCATGCACACACGCACGCATACGCAAACGCACATAATGGCTATTGTTATGTCCACCCATTATTACATGAGGTGTCACGCAATATTCTGAGTGTGAGTGTGTGTGTGTGTGTGTGTGTGTGTGTGTGTGTGTGTGTGTGTGTGATTACCAATTATGCCAAGAGTAATGCTTAGTTGACGTAGTTTGTGTTTCCGAGGTTAGAGAGTGATGGTCGACCAATGACAATCACTGTTGTCAATTGCGTAAGAATATGTTATTAGTTGTTTGAGATTGCACTGCATATAAAAGAAAAGACAATGCTGTATTAGTTTAAATAAATAGTACATTTTTAAAAATAACAATTGTAAGGTAGCTTTCTGAAGTCATAAGAGTAGGCGAAAATCTATACTATATCATTAATTATAGCATATTTATCCCCACGACTTATGTGACACCAAATGATAATATGGATTTCAAACAGGTTATATATAGGCCAATAGTAGATGCAAGTTATCAAATATGGCAACATTCGATGGCGGGTCCGCAAGTATAATGTGTCTAACACAGAAGAAAAAAAAACCAATGCCTTATATGGTGATAATGACGTTATATGTGGACTTATTTTACTCCATATCATTATGTGTGTATCTGCTCTTTTGCAATCATACTTACAAGCAGCCTCGTACGGATCAGTAGGTCTGTTGTTGCTTGTTTTCCTTTGTACTTAGTTGTTAAACGTGACATGTTGGGTAGACTTATACACATTGTGTCACAATCGTATGATAATAATCAGATTATATCCTTGCTCTACCATAGGTCACACCTATCGATTACTTTACATAATCCGTGCCCGATCTATATTTATGAAAATGGACTAATAATAATAATAATAATAATAATAATTAAAGTTGCAAGCAACGTTGTGCGGGGTTCGAGCGGGGTTGCACGCAGGGTATTGTGTTGGATACAAGGGCTGTGCCACATATATCAAAATATCATGTATCTCATCGGGCATGGAGAAAGTACAGAAGGAATATAGTGTAGCCATTTTGGCTATGGCCACTTAGACCATTAAGGAGTGTGACCATTTTGGTTAAAGCTATTAATCCTGTACGAGTTGTTGTTGTTGTTGTTGTTCCCTAAGCTGCCTGGCCGAACAGCCCCGAGTCCCTGAGGAAGACCATGGCCACGATCGGGCTTTCCCACAGAGCTCTCATTGAGTGTAGATTGTGTTGTTGGCGTAAGTGGTTGTGTGAAATGCAGTCTTCTATTATGTGTTTAATGGTATGGGGTGCTGTGTTACATCCCGGGCAGGCATCGACAACGGAGTCATCCAGTCTCTTCTGATAGCTCAGGAGAGCTGGATGGTGTCCGCATCTCAGCCTGGCCAGGTGGACTCTGTCCTCGCGAGGAAGGGAGGATTCGGAAGGATGGATTTCGGGAGGTCGTGCTTGCAGCTGCGTGTTGTCTGTGAGTGAGTGGATGGATCGGCGAGAGATATGAGTATGGATGTGCTTCTGGAAGGTGGTTCGGGGTGGGAGAGAGGACAGTAATTGTGTGTGATACCGTGTGCTGGGTGTTGTTTTGATATTTCTTGGTGTCTGTAGGTGTGTTGCCATGTAGTTTAGTGGGTGGTCTTGGTTCGTGGAGGCTACTGCCAGGAATTGAGTGCCTATCATGATCACTGATCTTATGTATTGTTTATATACTGTGGTGGTAGTTTCTTTGTTGTGTCCAAATTTTGTGTGAGCAAGTGACCTGAGGGCGTTAAGTCTGGGTGTCATTTCTTTTTAATGTTTGTGGTGTGCTGTTTGAATGTCATATGAGTATCATATGTTACTCCTAGGATTTTGTGTGTGTGTGTATGTGTTAGGGGTGTGTTGTTTATGGTGAGTTGAGGGATGTATTTGTGTTCTCCTGTCCAGCATGTGAGCAGGGTTGCGGTGGATTTGGCTGGGGGTAGATTAAGTCTGTTTGTAGTGCACCAGCCATGTAGTGTGTTGAGATAGGGTTGAAGGAGATCTGTTGCTCTTTTTGGGTCATGGTGTGTGCATGTGAGTGTTATGTCATCTGCATAGGAGGCTAAGTTTATTTGGGGCGTATTGGGTGTTGTTATATCGTGCATGTACAGATTGAAGAGTGCGGGCGATAGGACGGATCCTTGTGGGACTCCGTTTGGAAAGTTTCTGATTTTAGATGACTGACCGGCAAAAGATACGTGTGCACATCTGCCTGCTAGGAAGTTGGCCAGCCACCTTTTTGTGTTGTTGTGCATGTTTGTGTTGTAGATTTTGTTTGTTAGGTTGTGGCGGGGGATGGCATCGAAGGCTTTACTAATGTCGAGTGTGGCTAATAGTGATCTGTGTGGTGGTCTAGCTGAGTTGATGCCGTCAAAAGCTCTTTGTGTAAGGTCTGTGAGAAGAGTGTTTGTGGAGTGCAGTGGCCTAAAGCCATGTTGTGTTGGAGCTAGGGGTAGGTCGGGTGTAATTAGTTGTAACACTAGGCGTTCCATGACTTTGGAGGGGGAGCAAAGGAGTGTGATGGGGCGGTGCGAGGAGGGTAGCGTGTGGTCTTTGTTGGGTTTGGGGAATGTGGTGATGAGACCATGCTTCCAAATGTCTGGTATTGTGTTGTGTGAATAACTGTAGTTTGATATGTTAGTGAGTGCTTGTATGCCTTGTGGTCCCAGGTGTCTGAGGTGTATGTTGCTTATGTTGTCTAGGCCACAAGCGGGTGAGTGCTTGAGATTGTTCATGATATGCTTTGTCTGGTGATTGGTGAAGGGTGTATAGTCAGGGTCTGTGGGGAATTGTCTCTTACGTCGGATGACACGTCGGTCGTCTTTGTGAGGTTTTAGGTGACTGACATGTGAGAAGTGATTGATGAGAGTGTTTGCTTGTTGTTTACATGAAGGAGTAGAGTCTGTTGTTGTGATTGCAGCATGTGATTGTGTTGTGTTGCTGTTGGAAAGTGTGATGCTGTTTAGTGTTTTGTAGAGTTTTTTGGGGTTTGTTTTGTGATCAAGTGTTTGTAGGAAGTTATTCCAATTTAGTTTTTGTTGTTCTTGTATTTTGTTGTTAGTTTGGGTGTTGAGTGCTTGGATTTGTTGTGTGATGTCTTGTGTGTGGGGTGCTGGGGAGTGTTTCAGTATGTTGCGTTGTCTGATGAGGTTTTGAATTTCTGGTGTGAAGTTGGGGTTGTGTCTTTTTCTGTTACCTCTTGGAATGTGTTTTTTGTCAGTGTTTTGGATAGTTTTATTGAGTATGTGTACAGCATTGTTGATGTTAGTGATGGGTGTACTGTTTAGAGTTGTGAAGTGTTGTTCTGTCTCATTTGTGAATGCTCCCCAGTTAGATCTTTTATAATTGGTGTATGCGTGTTTGTGGTTAGCTGGGGTGAGTCTGGTTTTGGTGGTGATAATGATCGGGAGGTGGTCAGAGCCTAAGGTTCTGACCACCCTCCAGGATGTTGTGGGGGCGAGTTCTGGGGAGCAAAAGGTGATGTCTGGAGATGATGGGTTATAGAGGGCTTGGTGAGGAATATGGGTATGTTGATGAATGTCGTTAATGATGATGAGGTTAACAGTTTGGTTTTGTAGTACCAGCCCTCTGTCTGTGTCGGGGTTGTCGACAAACCAGGCCGACGTCTTGGCGTTGAAGTCACCACCCAGGATGATGTGTGGGGTGTTTGTGATGTGTTGTAAGTGTGGTCTGTATTCATTTGGTACTGTAGGGATGTATGTGTTTATGATGGTTATGTTGGAGTTGTTGCCAGTGCGTATTTTAATTGATTGTATTTCTGTTGTGTTATCATTTGGGGGGAGGAGGGATTTGGTTTGTACACTGGTAACTATGTATGATATTTCTTTGTGTACCAGGGTGATGAGTCCACCGCCTCCGCCGACAGCCCGGTCTTGTCTGATGGTGGTGAAATCATGAAATGTGGGTGTTTTTTGTGTTGTGCGGAGTTTTGTTTCTTGTAAGATGGCAATGTGTATGTTGTGTTGTTTGATGAAGTGTGAGAGTTTCTTTGTGTTGATGCCATCTATGTTCAATTGGAGAATGTTAATGTTATGTGCACGATGTATGTTGGGTGCTGCTGCACGAGGATGGGGTGGGGGTGAGGGAGGGGGTTGGGGGTGGGGGTGAGGGAGAGGCTGGGGGTTGGGATGGGTGAGGTGGGGGTGGGGATTGGGGATTAGGATGGGGTGTGGTATGTTGAGTTGAGGATGTGGATGGTATGGGAAGGTTAGGTGGGTTAGGGAGGAGAGGTGGACAGGTTTTTAGGGGGGGGAGTGGATGATATGGGAAGGTTAGGTGGGTTGGGGAGGAGAGATGGACGGGTTTTAGGCGAGGGATTTGACTGGGAGAGGGAGGGGCATGAGGAACAGGTCCAGGTGTTCGTGTAGTGTTTCTTGGAGGCAAGTGTTGTGCAGGTGAAGTGGGTCCAGTTCCTGCATGAATTGCAGAGAACTGAACCATTAGTGTGGCGACTCAAAGCGATGGGTTTTGAGCAAGTGGACATATGTATGTGTAGGTGGGTCCTGGGTTGCTCTCAATGTCTCTGGCTAGAAGAAGTCTTCGAGAAATGACAGCCGGAGAGTCATTTCTCGGTGTAGGAAAAACTGTGTGATGTGTGTGTGTGGTGTGAGGTGTGGAAATTCCCGGCGCAACCGAAGCCGCTCCAAGGACTCCTGTACGAGTAGGCATAATTGCCTGAAATTGCCTTCATTCCCTGCTCATTTTCATGCATAAGCAAAAGCCAGAGCGTAATACAATTATGTATTCGTGAAAGTACGGTAATAGCTTTCAAATTACTCCTGAATCATCCCTGTACGACGTCTGGTTTTCTCGTAAGGATCTTGCAAACGAAGGGCAAAATTGCTAAAAATTACCAATTATTTTCTGTTTTTGCTATGTGTGACGCTGCACATAAGTGAACTCTCTCTCACACAAACCTCAGTGTCGTGGCGGGGCCTGTAGGCTCCGGCTGACGTCCATCCGTGCTGCTTGCAAAAGCTGGCCTGGCTCACAGGCTACAAAATAGCCGGAAAATCGTCTCCGTCATATGAGGGGCCCCGCGGGAATTGGGTTAAGAAGTGTGGTTGTTTTGATTATTTGATAGGGCCACCAAAAGGGTAATGGTGTGGCATTTGTTCTGTACAGAAGCTTGGCCTTTTTGGTTGGGGCTTCTTAGGAATGAGACCTTTTTCGTTAGCCATGGAGAAACTGCAGAGGTACAAATTATTATAAGCAACCTCATGTTAAAAATATTGTATTGATTGTATGCGTGTATGCCCCGACAGAGGATATACTTGAAAGAAAGAAAGAGGAGTTCTGGATGAATGTGGAGGCGTGCCTGGAGAAGTTTGACAAGAACGAAAGAATATTTCTGATTGGGGATATGAATGGTAAGGTGGGTGATAGGAAAGTTGAGGGAGTGGTGGGAGGGTGGGGGGTACCATCAGAGGTGAATGGGAATGATAGTGCACTTGTGGACGTATGTGTGGGGAGGAGGCTGTGGATAGCCAACACCTTCTTCCGACACAGAATGATCCACAGGTACACGTGGAAACGGATGTTGACGATGAAGGATAAGACAGTGGTGGAACGAAAGTCATTGATTGATTATGTATGTGTGGATGAACGAATGAAGAAATCTGTGATGGATGCTAGGGTGTATAGGGGTATTGGAGGGGGTCTGTCTGATCATTATGTAGTGGTAGCTAAGGTTAGGATACAAAAGAAGTGGGTGAGGAGAGCTGGAGGGAGGCGAGAGGAGGGTGGAATGGTGAGGAGGGTGGAGAGGTTGCAGGAGGAGGAAGTCAGGGAGGAGTACAGGAGAGCAGTGGAAAGACGACTAGGTGGGTTCGACCTGGAAGTTATGGAGGAAGTGGAGGAGATGAGCAAGGTGTTTAAGGATGAGATCTGTGCAGCATGTGAGGAGGTGTGTGGAGTGAGGAGAAGAGGGAGGGGAGTGAAAGGTACAGCATGGTGGACAGATGAGGTAAGAATAGCTGTGGAAGAAAAGAAGAAAGCATATAGAGAGTGGTTGGGTAGTAGAGGGAATGAAGATTCCGAGAGACAGAAACGAGAACCTGGGTTGTAAAATGGAGGGAGAGTAAGAAACTGTTCTGGGAAGAAGTCAAGAAAGTTAGGGAAGGTAGCAAGGGAAACAGTAAGGGTGTGAAAGATAAGAATGGGAGAATGCTAGCCGAGAAGCAAGAGAGAGTCGAAAGATGGAGGGAGTACTTCAGTGAGTTGCTAAATGTAAGGAATGAAGAGCCAGCAAACATAGCTGGATATGGTATGCGAGGGAGAAGAAGAGAAGTAGTGGAGGAGGAGGTGGGGATCAGGAGGTCAGAAGTGTGGGAAGCCATGAAAAGAGTGAAGTTGGGGAAAGCACCAGGAACAGATGGAGTGTGTGGGGAAATGTTGAGGTATGGTAGTGAGATAGTGATAGAATGGGTATGGAAAATGTGCAAACTAGCATGGGAGAAGGGGAGTGCACCCGATGACTGGAAGACTGGCATAATAGTCCCCCTATATAAGGGCAAAGGGGAAAGAGGAGTGTGTGGTAACCACCGAGGAATATGTCTTCTAAGCGTAGTAGGCAGTGGCGTAGCTAAGGGGGGGGGCGGGAGGGGGCTGTTTGAAATCGCCCCCCGGGCCCCCAAGAGAAGGGGGCCCCCAAATGGATCTGAAAATAATAGTAATTATACTAATAGTATATACTGTATATATAAGTAATATTAATAATGAGTAAAAAAACACCATGTGTGTTTTCTGATTTAACCTCTTTCTTCTATCCTGCGACGTCATGGGTATTTAAAATTAGAAAAATAACGATCACTCCATCACTCCATCAGTATTCATTTGGCGGTGCAAGGGGAAACATCGTCGCTCTCGCTCCTAGCCTCCTACCCGCCACTTG
Organism: Paralithodes platypus; assembly: GCA_032716605.1. Classification (NCBI taxonomy): domain Eukaryota; kingdom Metazoa; phylum Arthropoda; class Malacostraca; order Decapoda; family Lithodidae; genus Paralithodes; species Paralithodes platypus. The sequence continues at coordinate 41,677,167 of CM064520.1, forward strand.
CTTAGGACGCACTGCCTATAGGTAGGCCTAATGATTATACTTTATATACATTACAAAATAGCACTATTGAGTTTGACAGTTGGTTAATATACTGTGTTTTTCGTAAGCATGTGTAAAGGAATAATAAGATATCACCTAATTTGACAACAAGAAACATGGTGATTGTTAATAAGTTGAGTGTATAATCGAAGATAAGGCCTACATACAATTATTATATATAAATATATGAACCAAAAATGTCGGTAATATTTTCTTTTTCGTGAACTGTAATGGTCAAATCGATAGCTATATTTCATAGATACTTATGTACTTAACCTTGTGAGAAAGTTGAGTGGTATCGAAGATATTTGTAGAGTAGGCTAAACTTCTAAAGTGCTAAATATTTAGGCCTTGAAATTTGTAGGACTGTTTTGGTCTCATATTTTTTTCTCGAACTGTAGGGGGCCTAACATAGCCTATACAATGTTTATGGTCTTACTAAACCTTACCTTTATCGTGAAAAAGATGCATAGTCGTTTAAGTATTAAGGGGTGCAATACATCAGCTAAAATAGAGCATAGCGAGGCAACATTAATGGTGTAGAGTGTAGGCTACCTTGGTTAGGCTATGAGCACTATGACTCATTCTTTCAAATTTAGACTCTGGATCACTTTTATTTATGCTACCATACGCTCCATATATAGGCTATGGTGGCTGTACATATCAAGCCCAGGAACTGTGAAATAAGAAGGAACACAGTTGTGAGCATTGAATACTCGTTTGTAGGTTAATCTAGCCCTTTGGCTGGTTCAGGGTCAGGTGCAAACGTTGGTAAGCTTTCTAACAAGTTACTGGGGTTCTCAAGAAGAGGCCCCCAGTATTGAGATTTGAGGTAATGCATAGCTTGATTAGGCCTACAAATGACGCCTATTTTAACTCCCTAACGCCAGTGGTGGGGTTGAAATAATATTTTAATGTTATCACGTTTCATGTACATTATTATTTTTTATTATTTTATTAGTATTATATTTTATATTCTTATTTCAGACATGCCTAATGAACGAGAAAGAGTTCATCAAAGTGGTATATGTTTTACAGTATTGTACCATCCATTGTACATGTATTCCTAATCCATTAGATAACGGTGATATAATAATTAATTGTATATTAAATAATTACCAGTACCCCACTATTGAGTCATGGATATCGTCAAAATGCACCTAGGTAGCATTATTATTCTAAAATGTTCTCGGGGGGGCTTACAGCGCCCCCCCGAACCCCCCAGCTGATTAGGCTCGCTTCGCTCGTCACCCCCACCCCCTTCTATAATAAGCAAACCATGGAGGGGGCCCCTCCAGGCACCAAGCCCCCTGGGCCTCCAAATCTCTAGCTACGCCCCTGGTAGTAGGGAAGGTATACAGTAGGGTACCGGTAGTGATTGAGAGAGTGAGAGTGAGAACGGAGAAATGGATAGGCGACGAGCAGGGAGGTTTTTAGGAAGGGAAGAGGATGTGTAGATCAGATTTTTACCCTGAATTGTGTTGTGGAGAAGTATCTGGAGAAGAAACAAAAGGTGTATGTTGCCTTTATGGACTTGGAGAAGGCCTATGACAGAGTGGATAGAGAAGGTTTGTGGAAAGTACTTAGAATATACGGAGTAGAGGGCAAGTTGCTGAATGCAGTGAAGAGCATGTATGAGGGTGTAAAGGCGGCAGTACGTGTGGAGAGTGAGCAGAGCGAGTTCTTTGACCTGAATGTTGGTTTGAAACAGGGGTGTGTGATGTCCCCGTGGTTGTTTACTGTATATATGGATGGAGTCATAAAAGAAATACTATCAAGAGCAGTGGATGTTGGTGTATCGCTGAAAAGGGAGGGAATTGAGTGGAAGCTACCTATACTGCTGTTTGCGGATGATACAGTTCTGATGAGTGATAATGAATGGGAGTTGCAGGGTCTGGTAAATGAGTTTGGAACAATGTGCGAAAAACGGAATTTGAAGGTAAATGCGAGAAGAGCAAGGTTATGGTCTTCGAAAGGGGTGAAGTCACAGAGTGTGAGGTGAAGCTGAACGGTCAGGCTATGGAGATCATCAACTCTTTTAAGTATCTGGGCAGTGTGTTGAGTAAAGATGGGACTATGGATGAAGAAGTGCGGGAGAGGGTACAACAGGGGAAGAGGGTTGTAGGAACGCTAAAAGCAGTAACAAGAAATAGGGTGGTCAGTATGGAAGTGAAGAAGTCCTTGCATGACAGTGTGGTAATCCCGACACTGACTTACGGAAGCGAAGCATGGACGTTGGTTGAGAGACTCAGACCAAGAGTGAGAGCAGTGGAAATGAATTACTTAAGGAGTGCGTGCGGAGTTACATGGAGGGATAGACAGACTAATGAGGAAGTAAGAAGGAGGTGTGGTGTGGAGGTAGATGTGCTGTAAAGTGTGAAAAGGAAAAACTTGAGATGGTTCGGCCATATGGAACGTATGGAAAGCGAGAGAATGACTAAGAGGGTGTATGAGAGCGAGGTGGAGGGACAGAGAGGGAGAGATAGACCGAATGAGAGGTGGAAGGATGGAGTGAGGAAGTACACGAACGAAGGCGGTGCTGGTTGGGGGGAGGGGCGTCGACAGACTGGGGACAGAGGTGCATGGGGGCGGTTCGTTCTTGGCCACCCCTTCGGGGATCACGGCGTCAGGCAATAGATGATAGATAGATGTTAAAAATATCTTGTATATTTTGTTTAGCTTTACTTGGCATTCCTCTTCCTCTATGTATCTAGCAATTTAACCCCTCAAACTCCTTATGACGCGATGGTGTGGTAATTACCCCGGGCCAAAAAGCTCTAAAAGACGATCGAGTGATAACTCAAGCGAGCTTGAAATACGCAGGCGTTTCGTTCATGGTCACCCCTTCGGGGATCAAGGTGTCCGGCAATATATACCGGTAGGCTATAGATAAATTCATTTTTGGGCTATTTCTTCCATTTTATTTATCCTGTTAAAGTGCTTGATTGATTTTTGTGCTAATGTAGTTAGTATTTGGTGTAATTTCACATATTTCAGCTAAATCTGGAGAGCACATGCAATTTATTTGTGCATGTTCAGTAAGTATTGCTGGGGAAAGGGTTAACGTATTCATCTTTTGGGGTATTTATTCTATGTTTTTATCCTGTTTCTGTGATTGATTGAGTTTTGTGCTAATGTAGTTGGTATTTGGTATAATTTTACATATTTTAGATAAATCAGAAGAGCACATGCAATATATTTGGGCATTTTCAGTTAGTATTGCTGGGGAAACGGTTAACATACAGTATTCATCATAGGAGGGAATAGGATGTGTAGCTCAGATCTTTGCCCTGAAATATGTTGTGGAGAAATATCTTGAGAAGGGACAAAAGTTGTATGCTGCCTTCATGGACTTGGAGAAGGCCTATGACAGAGTTAATAGAGAAGGTACCGGTATGTAGAAAGTACTTGGAATATACGGAGCAGATAGCAAGTTGCTGAAAGCAGTGAAAAGCATGTATGAGGGTGCAAAGGTGTCAGTATGTGTTGAGAATGAACAGAGCGAGTTCTTTGATCTGAATTTTGGGTTAAAGAAAGGGTGTGTGATGTCCCCGTGGTTGTTCAATATATACTGAACTGTATATGGATGGAGTCATAAAAGAAATGCAAGGATGGGCAGTGGATGTTGGTGTACCACTAATAAGGGAAGGCAACGAGTGGAATGACAGAGTTGATAGAGAAGGTATGTGGAAAGTACTGTACTGAGAATATAGGGAGTAGATGGCAAGTTGCTGAAACCAGTGGAGAGTATGTATGAGAGTGCAAAGGTATCAGTACGTGTGAAGAATGAACAGAGGGAGTTCTTTGATCTGAATGTTTGGTAAAGCAAGGGTGTGTGATGTCCAGATCGTTGTTCTATATATACAGTATATGGATGGAGTCATAAAAGAAATACAAGGAAGAGCAGTGGATGTTTGTGTACTGCTGTTTGCTGATGATATGAATGGGAGTTGCAGGGTCTGGTAAATATTTTTGGAACAGTGTGCGAAAAATGGAATCTGAAGGTAAATGCGGGGAAGAGCAAGGTTATGGTCTTCGAAAGAGGTGAAACCACAGAGTGTGAGGTGAAGTTGAACGGTGAGGCTATGGAGATTGTCAGCTCATTTAAGTATCTTGGCAGTATACAGAGTAAAGATGGGAGTATGGATGAAGAAGTGTGGGAGAGGGTGCAACAGGGGAAGAGGGTTGTAGGAATGCTGAAAGCAGTAACATGAAATAGAGTGGTCAGCATGGAGCTGAAGAAGTCATTGCATGACAGTGTGGTAATCCCGACACTGACTTACGGAAGCGAAGCATGGACGTTGTTGGAGAGATTCAAACCAAGAGTGAAAGGGATGGAAATGAGTTACTTGAGAAGTGTGTGCAGAGTTACATGGAGGGATAGACAGATGAATGAGGAAGTACGAGAGAGGTGTGGTGTGAATGGACTGGAAAGTGCGAAAAAGAACACCTTGAGATGGTTCGGCCATGTGGAACGTATGGGAAGCGAGAGAATGACTAAGAGCGTGTACGAGTGAGGTGGAAGGACAGAGGGAGAAATAAACCGAGAGAGAGGTGGAAGGATGGAGTTAAGAAGTATATGCGTGAAAGCGGTGCTGGATGGGAGGAGGGGCATCGACTGACTGGGGACAGAGGTGCATAGGGGTGTTTCGTTCGTGGCCAATCCTTCGGGGATCAAGGCGTCCGTCAATAGATAGATAGATAAATTCATCTTTAGGGCTATTTCTTACATTTTCTTTATCCTGTTAGTGTACTTTATTAAATTTGTTGGTAATGTAGTTGGTAATTGGTGTAATTTTACATATTTCAGATAAAGGATGTCAACAGAATAACAAATGATGAGCTGAAGAGACGTTTAGGTATAAAGAGTATTAGCGAGGAGATGCGTACAAGTAAACTGGGATGGTATGGACATGTGGAGAGAATGGATGAACAAAATTGGGTGAAAAGATGCAGGTCTGCGATTGTGGAAGGAGCTGCACCAAGGGGTGGACCGAGTAAGACCTGGGATCGGACTATACGTGCCGATCTCAAATCCAAAAACTTGACAAGTAAAGCATCCCTTAACAGGGTTGCCTGGAACGCCACCATTAGGAAAAGAGACTGAAACTGCACATCTGTGTGGAGCACTCAGTCTTAAAATGTTATGTACGTATGTATGTATAAATCTGAAGAGCACATGCAATCTATTTAGGCATTTTCAGTCAGTATTGCTGGGTAAAGGGTTAACATATTAATCTTTTGGAGTATTTCTTCCATTTATTTATCCTGTTAGTGAGTTTTATTGATTTCAGTGCTACTGTAGTGGTATTTGGTGTAATTTTACATATTTTAGATAAATCTGAAGAGGACATGCAATATATTTGAGCATTTTCAGTCAGTATTGCTGGGGAAACGGTTAGCATACTGTAGTCATCTTAGGAAGGGAAGAGGATGTGTAGCTCAGATTTTTGCCCGGAAATGTGTTGTGGAGAAATATCTGGAGAAGCGACAAAAGTTGTATGCTGCATTTATGGAGTTGGAGAAGGCCTATGACAGAATTGATAGAGAAGGTATGTGGAAAGTACTGGTACCGGTACTGAAAATATACGGAGTAGATGGCAAGTTGCTCAAAGCCATTAAGAGCATGTATGAGGGTGCAAAGGTGTCAGTATGTGTGGATAATTAACAGAGCGAGTTCTTTAATCTGAATGTTGGGTTAAAGCAAGGGTGTATGTGATGTCCCGATGGTTGTTCAATATATACCAGTACAGTATATGGATGGAGTCATGAAAGAAATACAAGGAAGAGCAGCGGATGTTGGTGTACCGCTGATAAGGGGAGGAAACGAGTGGAAGTTGCCTCAACAGTACAGTACCGGTACTACTGTTGCTGACAACACAGTTCTGATGAGCGATAGTGAATGGGAGTTGCAGGGTCAGGTAAATATGTTTGGAACAGTGTGTGAAAAACGGAATCTGGAGGTAAAAGCTAGGAAGAGCAATATTATGGTCATTGAAAGGGGTGCAACCATAGAGTGTGAAGTGAGGTTGAACGGCTATGAAGAATGTCAGCTCATTTAAGTATTTGGGCAGTGTGTTGAGTAAAGATGTGAGTAGGCCTATGGATGAAGAAGTGTGGGAGAAAGTGTAACAGGGGAAGAGCGTTGTAGGAACTCTGAAAGCAGTAAGAAGAAATAGGGTGATCAGCATGGAAGTAAAGAAGTCCTTGCATGACAGTGTGGTAATCCCGACATTGACTTATGGGAGGGAAGCATGGACGTTTCTGACTGGGATTGATAATTGATAATCATCGGTTATGCTAGTTGGAAAATTAGTGGGGTAGAATGTAGAGGTCGGGTGTACCGCCAGCCTTGTTTACACTACGCGGAGCGGCGGCGGATGCTGGCCATCATGTTCCCGTCTATTTGACTGCTTTTGGATACAATAATAGGTTGAGGGGGGTCACCCCCCCATGACATATTGTCATCATCATATATATTGCCAGCAGGAGGCAAATAACCGAAAAAAACGCCTTCAAAATAGACGCGAACTAAAGGCTGCTTCACACATAGCCGAGTCGGTGCGCGAGTCCAACACGAGTGATGAAATTTTGCTATTCAGCAATGACTCGTCGATACTCCTCAACACTCGTATAGACTCGTGCTACGCTCGTGTATACTTGACACACTCGTGGGTACTCGCCACGGGGTCCAAAAATTTCATGCATGCATGACATTTTTGGGTCCCATGGCGAGTACCCATGAGTGTGGCCTAAATACGTGTAGACTCGTGTACATACGTGTTAACTCGTGTTTGACTCTGAATAACTCTTCGTTATTCGTGTTAACTCGTGTTGACTCGTGTAAACCCGTGTAACACTCTTTGGTGATTCGTCGCTTTTCGTCATCATTTCGACGTTGACGAAGCAACACGTGTCTACACGCAACAACACGTATGTATCACACATGCAACACGTATCAACAAGAGTAGAAAGCACGAATGTGAGTGCCAAAATTTGGTGCCCCCATGATGCCAGAGTTTACACGATTCAAACACAAGTGAAAACACGAGTAAACAAGAGTAAACACGATCCACTGAGAAAAAAACATGAGTGTAACACGAAAAAGCAAGTGTCATTTGAAATACCGTTATTTCAAAAATGTAGGAAGAATCAACGAGAGTTTACACGGATGTAACACGAGTCAACACGTGTGCAACAGAGATCCAACGAGAGTCAACGCGTTGTCTTTTGTGTTGATCCGTATAAAAATCGTGTTGATCCGTGTAACAATCGAGTTGACTCGTCCATACTCTTTGTTTACGTGCCCTGGAATGTGGCCATTATTTTTCAAATTTTTGACACTCGTGTTGGGTTCGTGTTACACTCGTTTTGACTCTCAGTTACTCGTACAGACTCTTGCATGAACACGTGTTGACTCGTATTGAATCGAGTTAACTCGTGTTACACTCTCCTTGACTCGGGAACAATTGCTACTCGCGGCCGACTCAGCCTCCAGCGACGGCGATAATCGACGAGTGTGACTCGTGTTGGACTCGCGCACCGACTCGGCTATGTGTGAACCAGCCTTTGACCACGGTGATCGACATATGTAAACATTACGGCGGCGGTGTCGGCGTCGGACACTTGCGATAATGTTCCCGTCTATTTTGAATGCCATTGGATACAATAATATGTTGAGGGGGGGCTTTGCCCCCATGACGTGTTGTCATCATCATATATATTGCCAGTAGGGGGCAAACAACCAAAACAATTGCCGCAAAGCCCTCCCCTCAACATATTATTGTATCCAATGGCAGTCAAAATAGACGGGAACATGATGGCAAGCTTCCGTCGCCGCTCTGCGCAGTGTAAACAATGGTGGCGGTACGCCCGAACTCTACATTCTACACGGCTAGGCCTATATTATAGGCTACAATAAATAAGTAGGCTAGGCTATTTTTTCTATAGGGTATGCCTAGTCTAATATTACAATTTAAGGTAGCATTCAAGTTGACTACAGCAGGACTTACCCTTGACCAGGTATAGGCTATCCTAGTGTTTAATAGGCCTATACCCCTTTGAAAGGACATTAGCCTAGTCTAACCTAAAAACCTTACCTAACCTATTATAGTAGGCTATTATGGGTGGGGGCTGCTGCCCCCACACCCCAATTTTTGGTGTATTTGTCTATTTTGTCTGTGAAGTGGGAATTTTTTAAATTTGTCGATAACGAAAATCCTCCATGCGGACTATAGCTTATGGAGAAAAATATGGCGAATCTATTGTTGCCTATTATCTCTAATACATTGTTTCTCATAATGCTGCAGTAGTGTCGTTTAAAATACCAACCATTTAATTGTGTGCCTTTAAAAATGACCTAAATTAGGCTATAGGCTACTGGAAGATTAGAAGAATCTTTAAGAAAGACTAGGTTAGGGTTATTGTCGTGCCAAAGCTAGATTATAGCCTAAATATAAAAGGCAGTGAATAAAATGAAATATGCCGAAAAAAATTGACGTCAAAATAGACGCGAAGTTAACCGCGACGATCGCCCTATGTAAACATGACGACCGTACACCCGGTAACTACATCTATCCCATTAAAAGTTACTGTGGGACACCAAATATGTTGAGGGGGTCTCTGCGGCTCTGCCCCCCCACGTCGGCCCGTCACGTATTATGATGTACGGTAAGTCATCATCATCTGTGCTAATTCATAGGATCCCCAATTAAGGACAAAGTCAATCAACAGACGAAATAAGCTCCCAAATTACAATAACATAGCGGCCCGCCGTTTATGGGCGACTTTTTACACGTCATTTTAAATGTTACTTTCCTGCCCTGGTCTAGGCCTAATAGATTTTTCCAAAGAATCAAACTTAAATTAAAAGGAAGTAGCCTAGCCTAAAGTTTATAGGAAGGCTATTCCAACATGCATTCCAGAACTTAGGCTAGCCTAGGCCTAGGCTATATGAAAATTTGTGGGTGGTCTGCCAAAAAAGAATCACTAGGCCTATTAGGCTATGGGTAGGCTAGTATGGGGTGCATTTTGCAAATTTTCTGAACTCTTAGGCCTAGGCTAGGCTAAATTAAAACTCACAAAAACTGAGTAAAACCAGCACTTGAATTTTGTCTTGTCTTGTCTTGGGGCAACCTCAGGCGAATACTCGCCCACTCCGGCCCTACCGTAGTCGCGGAGATCCTATGTCACAATTAAATTAGTTTATAGTTAAGGTTAAAATTCACCACCGTGTCACTTTCATTCTAGGTCATTCGTAGAACTGTAAGGCTGTTAAGGCAACAACCCAATAGCAGGTCATCAGGTGGTGAACCAGAGACCTACAAACCACGGTACTAGGGCCAGAGCAATGTCTTGAAGCGAGGTGCCCTTATCAACCAACCCCAGACAATCCAGTAGGAGCTGTCGGAAGGAATCCATCTTTGAAGACAGAAAGGGACGCCCATCTACATGCTCAGTGACGGGACGAGGCGAGGCTTAGGAGGCATATGTAGGACGACCAGATGTAGGATGTGGAGGGGAAGAGGTACCGTACGACGATACATGGGATGCGGAGACTGCGGAGGGAAGAGCTTGTCAAAGTCATACGGTTCCTCAGGACCTCAACAATAACCGGGGGACGGTCGGTGCGGGCAATGGTCGATCGCCGTAGTTAATATAAGTTCGCGGTCGCGGAGATCCTATGTCACAATTAAATTTGTTTATAGTTAAGGTTAAAATTCACCACCGTGTCACTTTCATTCTAGGTCATTCGTAGAACCGTAACACTGTAAAGGCAACAACCCAATAGCAGGTCATCAGGTGGTGAACTAGAGACCTACAAACCACGGTACTAGGGCCAGAGCAATGTCTTGAAGCGAGGTGCCCTTATCAACCAACCCCAGACAATCCAGTAGGAGCTGTCGGAAGGAATCCATCTTTGAAGCCAGAAAGGGACGCCCATCCACATGCTCAGTGACGGGACGAGGCGAGGCTTAGGAGGCATATGTAGAACGACCAGATGTAGGATGTGGAGGGGAAGGGGTACCGTATGACGATACATGGGATGCGGAGACAGCGGAGGGAAGAGCTCGTCAAAGTCATACGGTTCCTCAGGACCTCAACAATAACCAGGGGATGGCCGGTGTGGGCAATGGTCGATCGCCGTAATTAATATAAGTTCGCGTCTATTTTGACAGCGATTTTTTTTGTAGTTAGGCTAGGCCTAGGCTATTTGCCCCCTGCTGGCAATATATATGATGATGACAATATGTCATGGGGGGCGATTGACCCCCTCAACATATTATTGTATCCAACGATCTCTAACCTCTGTATCTCAAAGAGGGCTAGAGCAAATTGGCTGTAAATTTCCACATCTAGGCTATTCCTTGACAGATTTGCTCCCTCCAATTAATATTTATTAGCATAAATTCAGCCTAGTTTAGCCTATAAAACAAAAACTAACATTTGTTTAGCCTAGGCCTACATATAAAAAGAAAAAACCCACTCGTAATGCAATTATAAGCATAAATATGAGTATCTAAGTTACAAAGCAAATGTTTTTGTATAGCCTAAAATAAACCTTAAAATTGTCATCTTTCAACTGTTGAAGTCATAAATATAAAAAAATCTAATACATTAGGAAAAAATGCGTTAGCGGGTCTATCGTCCATTTATTTACGTAGTCGCACGCTCGCAGTTACATTCGCGTCTAATTTGACTGTGGTTATTTGCCCCTGCTGGTGATATAGATGATGATGACAATAAGTCATAGGGGGATAAAGCCCCTTCAACCCATTATTGTATCTCACGGCCAGGCGTTGGGTAAATTGTTTTGTTACCGGCCGGCGGATTGAGGGTGGCTTTACCAAGTTTACCCCAGCAGTTAAATTAGAAGCGAATGTAGGCCTAACTGCGAGCGTGCGACTAGGCTATATAAACAAAGCTTTTGGAATGCCCACAACTACAACTCTTACCAAAACTGCAATTAGCCTATTTTTATTTTGTTTTTTCAGTCTAGGCTAAATTGGTGAGGCTAGGCTAAATTATTTAGCTGCAATTAGCCTAGCCTATTTTTGTTTGTTCTTTCAGTCTAGGCTAAATTGTGGTAGGCTAGGTTAAATTCTTTAACATGTGTACTATTGTGTAGGCCTGTGCTTTCCAATAGAAGTAAAAATATGTAGCATAGCCTAATGCAATTTTACTAAAACCCAAGCCTACCTGAATATAGCCCTATGCAGAGCTCAAAAGCAAAAAAAAAAAAAAATATATGTTGAGCAGTGAAATAAAATTAAGCTAGGCCTAGGCCTGGTTTCTCATAGGCCTAATAACCTAATGAAGTATACTATAGCCTAACCTAATTTAAGTTATTTCACAAAATACTAATAGGCCTACCCCGCCCTCCTCATGCATTATTTTCCATTGTAAAATAAGTTTGTGATACACTACGAAAGATTATTCAACATGGAATTTGAATGGAATAGAGAAGCTTAGCAACGAAAAGCCAATACTCCCCCCTCCCTGTGATTGTGCCAGCTTTTGTAAGCAGTGCAATAACTTAATGAAGGACAGAAAAGCTGCAGGATGCTCTGGCATTCTAGCCGAGATGATTAAGGCCTCAGGTTAGAAAGGAGTAGGTGTGTTCAATGAGCTAATTAACTTCATCATCAGAGAGGAAGTAATCTCTGATGAATGGCACAAAAGTATATTATATACTGTATACGAGCAAAGGGGACTCATTGGATAGGGAAAATTATAGGGGCCTGAAAATACTTGATCAAGTCATGAAGGTCTGTGAGAAAGTCTTTGAAGGTATGATATTGACGATATGCAGTTTGGTTTCATGCTAGGACACGGCACAATCTAAGTCATGAAGGTATTTGTGTGATAATGAAGATGTATGAGGACTCACAAACGGCAGTGAGGGTGAAAGATGTACCGGTACTGAGTGATGAGTTTTCAGTTCGCGTCGGAGTCCACCAGGGCTCTGTGTTAATGAAGCTCTTTCCTCTTTTTTTGTTATGGTTCTGGAGGCACTATCTGGTGATTTCAGAGTTGGGCTCCCCTGGGAACTGCTATAAGGGTCCTGAAAATGCTTGACTAAGTCATGAAGGTCTGTGAGAGAGTCTTAGAAGGTATGATAAGGGAAAGATACTGTATGTACTGTATGTACTTAAAAGATAGGGATCTGATGTTGTGTTTGCAGACTGGGAGAAGGCCTTTGATAAGGTGGCCAGAGAAGTTGTGCAGTAGGCTAGGAGAAAACTTGGCATTGAGGAGTGGCTGGTGCATGTGATAATGAAGATGTACGAGGACTCACGAACGGTAGTGAGGGTGAAAGGTGTACAGCTGAGTGAGGGACATATACAGTACTTCTTGTTGAGGATATAGGGTAGTGAAGCTGTGAAGCTTATGTCACCCTATCCGGGCGGAAAGGACCCCAGGGTGGAGAGGTTTCACAGGGAGGACGGGGACATCGTAGATTTCAGGGAGGGCACCCATGCCCCGCAGTCGACGGAGACGCCCCGCCAACCTCAGGAACTTCTTCGTTAGCAGGAGGACCTTGGATTGACATATACAGTACGGTACTAGATATTTGGTAAGGGTTAGCTTTATATCCCATGTACTGGTTACTAGGGACATATACTAGGTGTTAGGTGGAGGTTAGTTTTGTATCCAAAGTACTGGCTACTAGGGACATATACTAGGTGTTACGTGAGGGTACTGAGTGATGAGTTTTCAGTTCGCGTCGGAGTCCAACAGGGAAGTGTGTTAATTAAGCCCTCTCCTCTTTTTTATGGTTCTGGAGGCATTATCTAGTGATTTCAGAGTTAGGCTCCCCTTGCAACTGTTATAAGAGGCCTGAAAATGCTTGGCCAAGTCATGAAGGTCTGTGAGTGTGAGAGAGTCTTTGAAGGTATGATAACTTCATAGTCAGGCAGCTGCAGGAAAGATATCTAAGAGGTGTTTTTTCCGGTCCCGTCTCAAGACCACCGTCGCAAGATCTACCCGAAAAACTGTTTTTCTGGTCCCGTCGCAAGCCCACCTTTAGCAAGCGAGACACCAATATTCTCTTGCGACGGCAAGAGAGCTCCGGAGCTGGGTTGACGGCAAGCTGAAACATCTCACTCAACTTACTGTTTCTCCATTCTAATTTATTTCGGTATATTTGTTTATCCAAACATTATGTTATAATTTACTTGCCTATTATTAGGAAGTAGAGTAATAAGAGCCCACAGTAACGTATATCCAATTGTTGATAATAAATTAATGTGGGACAGTACGCTTGGTTAAATTTTGTACACGAAACAACAACAAACCCCAGCTTTGACTAGGCCTAGGCTATGATATTTACCGATTGTTTTTTCATATCAGAATTGCATTTATATAATCCTTATGATAATTAAATTGGCGGTGAATGTTGTTCCGATGAAATGGAAGTTGTATAGCCTAGCCTATATATTTGTAAGATGTGTGCTGGCTTGGAGCAAGCCTGTGTTGTTTTTCCTGTCCTGTGATGATCTTGCGACGGCTCGGTTGAGACGGTGGTCTTGCGACGGGCCCGGAAAATCACGTCTCTACTGAAAGTAAGAAGTTGTGCAGTAGGCTAGGAGAAAATTTGGTGTAGAGGAGTGGCTGGTGCGTGTGATAATGAAGATGTATGAAGACTCACGAACGGTAGTGAGGGTGAAAGGTGTACTGGGTGAGGGACATATGCTAGGTGAAGGTTAGTTTTGTATCCCATGTACTGGGTACTAGGGACATATACTAGGTGTTATGTAAGGGTTAGTATTGTATCCCAAATACTAGGTACTAGGGACATATACTAGGTGTTACGTGAGGGTTAGCTTGGTATCCCACGTACTGGGTACTAGGGACATATACTAGGTGTTACGTTAGGGTTAGTTTTGTATCCAACGTACTGGGTCTAGGGGGCGGCAGCCTCCACCCATAATACTAGGATAGGTTAGGCTAATGGGGATGGATGTAGTTTCCGAGTGTACGGTCGTCATGTTTACATTTGTCGATCGCCGTTGTTAACCTGCCCTTCCCTACCTATCATGTGTTGATTGGTTGTCCATCTTGATCTAATTCTTCAGGCCAGCCCTATTAGAGTATTTTGGGGGAACTCAGTGGTGTGGTTAAACTATTTTTAATATATAATTGTTTAAATATGTAAGATATGCAATAAATTATGTAAAATATATTGTTTTTACTTTATACCTATACATATAATTGTCATTAATAAGGAAATTCCATTGACTATTTACATCGCTAGGCCTAGCTTCCTTATTTCTATTAATTTCCTCCAGTTCACAATGAAACCTATTGCTAATTTCCTTGTTCTTCAGCAGCCGCGGCGGTGTCGGCGTTGGACGCTTGGGATAATGTTCCTGTCTATTTTGAATGCCATTCGATACAATAATATGTTGAAAGCCCCCCCTCACCCCCTCATGACATGTTATCATCATATATATTGCCAGTAGGGGGCAAATAACCACAAAAATTGCCGCAAAGCCCTTCCCTCAACATATTATTGTATCCAATGGCAGTCAAAATAGACGGGAACATGATCGCAAGCGTCCACCGCCGCTGCCACTGTCATGTTTACATGGTCGATCGCCGCAGTTTGGTTAGGCCTATTTGCCCCCTCAACATATTATTGTATCCAACGGCATTCAAAATGGACGGGAACATGATGGCAAGCTTTCGTCGCCGCTCCACCGCCATGTTTACATGTGTCGATCGCCGTGGTTAAGTTCGCGTCTATTTTGACGGCGATTTTTTTTTCGGTTATTTGCCCCCTGCTGGCAATATATAAGATGATGACAATATGTCATGAGGGGGGGCCTCAACAATGACCTCTAACCTCTGTATATCAAATAGGGCTAGAGCAAATTGGCTGCAAATTTCCACATCTAGGCTATTCCTTGACCGACTCTTCCCAAATGGTCGACATAGTCACATATTAGCTTGATCACTCTAGGCCTAGTTGTTTTTTAGTTACAGAGGTTATAGCCTAGGTCATGATTTCTTGCCTACTTACAGCGAATAGACTAGGCCTATTGTAGATTGGTAAAATATTTGCTTAATAGGCCTAGGCTATGCAATTGTCTCGATTTGACTAATTTTACCTAATTAGGGCTACAGCAGCCTCAGTTTATTCCCAAACCCCAAACAGTATCCCATGTTAAGCCCTAGGCTAGGCCTAGGCCTAATCCCACTCTCAATCAAAATTCGAACTGATAAATTCGTACCTACCGGTAGCTAGCGCTGCCTAGGCTAGTCCTATATTTTTCGTGAATAGATATAGAAAATGGTTTAAAGGAAAGAGCATCCTATATTATGTTCAAATAATATGTAATAGCACTGTGTATGGTTGTATTAAATTTAAATAGTGATAGATGTGTATATTAATGGGATAAATACTCCGAAGTTCGCATACGTTCAGAAAATTTTGTGCAACACTGTTGCCAGATACTAATCAATCCCATTATCATTATATCATAATGGATTTTACTCATTTGCATAATTTCAAATACCTAGGACATTAATATAATATTTTCCTATCTTTTTGTAGTGATATTTGTCTGATTTAGTGGTATATTGGTGTCTGTCTAGGGTTATAATGCATTGTGAAAGTTACCTCTGCATCTCTGACTTGGCTTAAGTACCCCTGCTTTCTTTGAGTACTACACGGCAAGAGAAGCTTTCGGTTCTGTCACAGACTGTCAATTACTGTTCAAGGTAAACACAACTGCTAAATTCGACCTCATGTTCAAATAATATGTAATAGCATTATCTATGGTTGTATTAGACAACAATCGTGATAGGTTTCTATTTTATGTGGATAAATAGTATTAAGCTGAATAAACTAAATACCGAAAGTTCACTAGAGTGGTAGTTGATACATATGAGGGAGGAAGAAGATAGGAAAGAAGGGCTAGGCAGTGTTGCCAGTTGTAAAGCTAGATATTACCGCTAGATGTAGAGCTATTTACTTCAATTTAGCAGCCATTTTTTCATATCTAGAGAGATTTACTAGGGATAATTTTAAAATGTCAGACATTCTAGTCATATTACATTGTAAAATATGCAAAACAAACAAACCAAAACTCTTTAGAAATTGCAGCATTATTCTAACATTGTTTGACTATGTAGCAACATGCTAGCGACTTTTGAGAAAGGATCTAGCGGTATTTTGTGGAGACATACTGGGTGGTGGTTGCAGTGGTGCCAGTTGTAAAGCTACATATTACCGCTAAATGTAGAGCTATTTACTTCAATCTAGCAGCCATTTTTTTTATATCTAGAGACATTTACTAGGGATAATTTGAAAATTTCAGACATTCTAGTCATACTACATTGGAAAATTTGCAAAACAAACAAACCAAAACTATTTAGAAATTGCAGCATTATCCTAACATTGTTTGGCTATGTAGCAACATGCTAGCGACTTTTGAGAAAGGATCTAGCGGTATTTCGTGGTAACACTTTAGGAGGGTTAAAATACGAGTCACACGGGCAATTGCCAAAACTTTAAAGGTCCATATCATTGTTATTAAACTAAGCATTTGGCAAAGGGAGGAATTGTTAAAAACCTTAGCCAATACTCTGTCATTCACCAAAAATAAATTTGAATTTATCATTATTATTTGGTAGGGTAGGTATGTATAGGTAGGTTGGCTAAATAATTGCTGGAATTCGTAGGGACTCGAACGGTTTTGAGAGAGTTAAATAAAAAAACAAAAGTTAGGACTGAATAATAAAGAGATTATGTTATTAAGCAAAACTGGGGGATGCGTGGAAGCCTATAGACTGTAGATGGTAAACTTTGTGTGTGGTAGCGAATTCGGTTTTAAAGTAATTTAAGAATAGACAGTTTTCAATGCTGCGGCCAAACTATTACACCCATTTATATTTTTTTGGTATCAAAACGTTCGGAATCGCGAGCCTCACCCAACTACGCAAGCATGGCTCTGATCATCGGCGTAGTTTTCAAGATGTGGAAATTGAGTTTTTTTCAAGATTGCCGGAAAAAACCCACGTGCAAAAGCAAAACCTTCTCTATAAAATTTGCGGAGCATTAGTAGGGGAGTGCGTATGCCAAAGCCCAGTCGTTTCCTGTGAGTGGGAGAGACGGTATTTAAGCGTCAAGTTTTTCGGGAAATCGGCTGCCACGGACCTGTTTGGCCACCATGCCGGATGTTTAGCATATCAAAAGTTGCCCAATACAAAAACGCACCTCTTGTGAAAGTTTGATCCCGATCCAAAAAGCGGTTCTGGAGTTATTGCGTCGAAACCGGCGCGTAAGAAGAATTTGGATGAAATTCCAGGTTTAATGATTACAATAGGGGTTCCCCGTAGGGGACGAACCCCTAATAATATTTATTCAGTTAGCAATTAACAGAGTTGGTACCACATAGTTTGTTATAAATATGATATGTACCAGCCTTGCATAATTCCAACTAAGGATAGCCCAATAAGGCCGTTAGGCGTATTTCCATTGGGGTCCTTGTGGGATTAGGTTAGCTGGGGAAATGGGGAGGATAAAGAAATAGATACTTTAGAGAAAGTATTTCTAGGGGGTTATTTTAAGATACCTTACATCCTATAGTAAATATCAGTAATCCGTAATCAGTAATCATTTCAGTTTGGTTTGTCTATCTCTTATGTCGTATTTAGTAGTAGACATAAGCTTGGTGCTCCCTTCTCGCAGCTGTCCGGTTCAGGTGTTCCTTCAGGCTACGTCTGAAGGAATACAGTGTTCTCTTTTCACGGACTGACTGGGGTAGGTCGTTCCAGTCTTTGATGGCAGTGAAGAAGAATGTTTGCTTACCCTGTCCTTGGATTCTCGAGACCTTAAAATTAAACATCATGTTTCTTGTATTATGTCCACTCCTCTCATTTGCTTTAACAAAATCATTCTTTAGATACTCTGGAGCTCTGTCATAGAAAATTTTGAAGGCATTAGTTAGCCTGATTTGTTTGGCCCTGTCAGAGACATTGAGCATACCTAGTGACTGAAGTTGTTCCTGGCCAACATGTGATCTGGGTCCTAGGTTCAGCATGAACCTAACCATTTTATTTTGAGTGACCTGAAGTTTGTGCTGTGCTGATTTAGATGATGCAGAGTACCAGGATGACACAGAATAGTCAAAATGACATTGAACAAGCGCTTGGCAGAGGGTCTTTTTGGTCGCCGCGGGCAAGCATCCCACCTGTCTATACAGGTATTTTATACGTGCTCTACACTTACTCAGGATAGATTCCAAAATTGTTTCACCTGACAAACTCGCGTCCAGTTTCAGTCCGAGATATTTAACTTGTGACACTGTTGTTATAGGAATATCATTACAGTTGACCGAGAAGCCCACAATGTCTTTCAGTTTGCGTTTTGTTCCACATAAGATGGCTTCCGTCTTGCCCAGGTGAAGAGATAGTCTATTGTCCACTAGCCATTCACTACATGATGCTAGTTCTTTGGAAAGTGAAGCGGCAATACTTATTGGGTCTTTTCCTGAAACCAGAAGCACGCTGTCGTCTGCATACAGTAATAATTTACATGAGACGCTCAGTTCCATGTCGTTCACATAACAGAGAAAAAGTAAGGGACCAAGGATGCTTCCCTGCGGGACCCCACAGTTAATTGGCATAGGATCAGATATATTATCATCAATTTTGACTCTTTGGGTTCTACCACTAAGATAAGATTTAAACCAGTTCACAGACCCTATGCCCATTGCTTGTAGTTTATTACATAGGATATCATGGTCTACTGTGTCAAACGCTTTTTGTAGATCAAGAAGAACCATACCGGTGTAGTTACCTTTAGACATTTCTTTACGAATGTGATCCGTTAAGTGGATGAGACAGGAGTCTGTCGAGTACATGCATCTGAAACCTGATTGAAACTTATAGAATAGATAATTTTGTTTGAGGTAGTGTTCAATTTGGGTGTATACCGCTCTTTCAAGGATTTTAGATACAATACATAATATGCTAACTGGTCTGTAGTTGCCAACTTCTAGTTTATTTCCTTTCTTGAATAGAGGGGTTACAATAGCTTCCTTCAGTTCAGCAGGTACTGTGTTGGTGTTAATTGACAAGTTGATGATGTGGGTTAGGGGGCCTGCTATACCAATGGCTCCATCTCGTAGAAATTTGGCAGGAATTTTGTCTGGTCCTGTGCTCTTATGTACATTTAGGTTAGACAGCTCGTCAAAAGTGTATTTTGGTGTAACATTTTGCAATCTAAATGTGTTCGGGTGTATGTCTTTATCTCTGTAGAAATTACGAAAGGTGGCCGTTGTTGTCGTGTATTTATTGAGAGGTTGAGGTAGGTTCTGTGCAAGTGTGTTTGCTATGGAAGTGAAGAAGGAGTTGAAGTAGGTTGAAATTTGTCGTTTATCGTGGCAAACCTGATCATTAATGGTGAGAGCAATATTAGTGTTAGACGAATCCCTTGTCTTGTTGCTGTAGCCTGTTGTTTTTAGGTGCCTCAATAGTTTCTTTGGGTTATTCTGATATTCCTCTGCCTTATTGTGAAAATAATTATTTGTCGCTGATTTCATTTTCCTACTTAGTTTATTCCTGGCCCTGTTGAACTCATGTTTCAGACCTTGATCCTGTCTATGTTTCGCTAGCCTTTTTAACAGATTGTCTCTGTGTTCCAGATGGTGTAGTATGTCATTGTTGATCCATGGGTCTGACCTTGCTTTAATTCGTATGTCTTTCAGAGGAGCTATTTCGTCTAGGATGTTTGTGATGATGGTTCTGAAGCCAACCCATGCGTCATTAACGTTTGTACTTCCAAACACTGGAGACCAGTCTGTATTCCATAAAATGTCCAGAAATGTTTCCTTATTGTAGTTTCTGAGTGACCTTGTTTTGATAATCTTGTGATTCTCTAGGGTAATTTTTGTGGTTTTCCGTGTGCAATATGTGACGAAGTGATCACTTATCCCAGTCTGTATAACCCCTGATTGGGATATTTTGTCCTCTCTGTTACAGTTTATGTGGTCTAATATTGTGGCAGTGTTCTCAGAGATACGTGTGGGGGTTGTGATGAGTTGTTTGTGATTGTGCATTGTCAGTATATGCCTATATTCTCGTACAAGCCTATCATTTCGTTGTTTGTAACACAGGTTAAAATCCCCTAGTATGATGGATTCATTCCGAGGGTCTAGCGATGACAAAGTTCATTCAAATTTGGTCAAGAATTGTGTGTCGGCTGGTGGCCTATAGCATACCCCAATGGTGATGGGTCTTGTCCTCGGCAGGTGTAGGTCGATCCACAGAGCTTCGTGATTTTCTACATGGAGGTCGGTCCTAGTTGTGTGTGTGAGGTTGTTTTTTACATACAGACATACTCCTCCCCCATGCCTATTGCGATCATTCCTAACCATGTTGAATCCTTGAATGTTTATTTCACCATCGTTTATACTTGAATCCAGCCAGGTTTCTGTGATTGCAATTATTGAAGCTTTGGCCTTATTAGCTAACAAGTTTATTTCTGACAATTTATGGTACATTGATCTGGCGTTAATGTGAATAAGATGGAGCCCTTTGTTGGTGAACACTCTGTATTCATATTTGATTTTGAATATGTCCTGGCTGGATTCTGAGTTGTTAATACTTGGATCATTTACATTAATATTCGGTAATGAATGCAAGGCACACTTATTGCAAAGGAATTCCCGTTCTTCACTGTTGGTCTTCTTAGAGATGCACTTCATGTGAGCTACCTGTTTACACTTTACACAGTTTTGGATCTTCTGACGTCGTGTTATGAGTGATTCACAAATAAAACAAATGGTTTCGCGATGTTGTACAGCTGAGTTCCTACATTTAACACATTCAACTTTGTTTCTACTGTTAACGTAAGTACATCGGTTATGAACAATTTCATTACAACTATTGCATTGTAAAAGTGAACTCCTATTGTTGAAACCAATATTACAGACTATACATAGTTTTTTCTTACTGTTTATCATACGACTGGAGGTGTGGTTTGGTCCGCGTCGATCAGCTGTTTGTGCGGGAGAGGGTAGGGGATACTCGCGGTCGGGCTGTGGTTGTTTGCTGTTGTTGTTGTTGTTTTCATTGTCCGTTGATGCTGCTTCCCTGTTGATGTATTTGCGAGTGCTACCTGTTTTTATTGTTGTTCTTGTTGCGTGTTGTGCTACTTGGGTCGCCAATATCTGTGGTATTAATGGTAATGCTGTGGGTAATGTAGAGTTGGTGGAGTGGGTAATTGCTAATTCCCTGCATTTATCGCATTCCATTTTTTCTGCTGTTAACATAAGAACATCGATCGTGTGCTGTTTCATTACAAATACTACATTGTGATGTTGGACTCCTTTTGTTGAATCTAATATCGCACACTGTACATAGATTCTTTGTATTGTTCGTCGTACGTCTGGCGGTGTGATGATCAGCTGTGCTGCTAGGGTGGGGACTGTCTGTGGCTATGTCTCCCCCTGTGACCCCTCCCTGCCCCACCTGTATTTGCTGTTTGATGATGTTGTCCTTATTCCTGGCTGCTAATGCTGCTCCATTGTTGATGTTGTTGCGACTGATGCCTTTCTTCCTAGCTGCTCCAGTTACATGTTGAGCCACCGATAGTGTTGGATTGTGTTGTGGGTTGAATTGGAGCGTGATGGCCGGAACTTGTATTTTGGCTAATTATTTTGCATTATGCTTATAATCCTGTTAACAATATATTTGTGTCGTGCATAACTTCACATTTTAGCATGATTCGTTGACATTCCTAATCTCTCGCACAAATATATATGAAGCAAATCGAAATATCCAGGCTCCACATTGGTGAAATAAGGTTGGCTAATGTATGATGGCTACTGTCTGCATAACATGTAATTCTAAATATGTAAATATTCTTCTGAAGTTATATACTTTTGACTATTTTGTATTGGCATATACAATAGATTTTAATGATTATGGTAACGATTCATACAATCATTTAATTGTATTAAAGGTTGTACTACAAACTATTATTACATCTACCAAACTCATAATGACCACTAACATCCCTCTTTACAGAACGAAGACCCATTCATTCATACAGACTTACACTAATATATCGCTATCGCTCGCCAGGTAAAAATCGACACCTAAATGACACGAACAGAAAACTAATGGGGCTAAACTTAAGACAGAAAGGGGAACAGAAAAAGCCCCATCTCCCCTTAACCTCGTATAATTTAGCTGAGTACTCCAATAATTGTAAACAGATTAGGTTCTCTAAGATAAGGTAATCGTAGGATAGGTTTAAGAAAGACTGAGTAGAACTATTAACACAATTATGTAATTTACGTGATCGCCACGTTCTAAGGATAAACGTTATACGGATAAAGGAAAAGGACATATTGATATTAGGGAATATTACATAGAAACACACGAAAAATATACGAGAGAATGGAAGTGAATTACATAATAATGACGAAATACGGTAGAAACTCTTATAACTCTATAACTCTTACATTGAAGGCCTTCGATATGTCTAGCGCAATAGAAAAGGTCTCACCGAAGTCCCGATAGGAGGATGACCAGGAGTTAGTAAGATATGAAAGAAGATCTCCAATAGAGCGACCCTTAAGGAAGCCATACTGGCGATCTGAGAGTAGATTATGAGAAGATAAATGCTTAAGAAACTTGGAAGTAAGAATAGTTTCAAAAACTTTAGAGACACAAGAGATGAGAGCAATTGGACGATAGTTGGAGGGTTGAGAATGGTCACCCTTCTTTGGGACAGGTTGAATGAGAGCGAACTTCCAGCAAGAAGGGAAGAAGTTAGAGACGAGACAGAGACAAAAGAGTTTGCCTAGGCAGGGAGCCAGCACGGAAGAACAGTTTTTGAGTACAACAGGAGGAACACCATTCGGACCATACGCCTTCTATGTACTAAGCCCAGAGAGGATAGAAAGTACATCTTTAGAAGAGAATAGGATATTAGGCATAAGTAGGAGAGAGGGGGGTGGAGAGGGATGAATAGCACCGGAATCATCCAAGGTGGAGTTTTTAGCGAAAGTTTGAGCAAATAGTTCAGCTTTGTCAGAGGAATAAGTGATGGTTGTGCCATCAGAGTGGAAAAGGGGAGGGAAAAACGAGGAAGATAAAATGTCGGAGAGGTTTTAGGCTAGATGCTAGAAAGCTTGGGAAGAGCTAGAGTTGGATAGTTCAGTGCATTTATTATTGATGAAAGAGTGTTTGGCAAGTCGAAGAACAGATTTGGCTTGATTCCGGGCAGAAACATAGGAAGAATGAGATTCTTGAGTTTTAAGGCGTCGGTACCGTTTAAATGCTTCCTCCTTATTGCGGACAGCAGTAGAAAAAGCATGAGTAAACCAAGAATTTTTGCACTAGTCAGAGAGAAAGAAAATGGAATGTATGCCTCCATGCCCGATAGGATTACCTCGGTAATGCGTTCAGCACTCTCCGAGGGTCCTTGGCCACAGAAGCAAAATTCATTCCTTGGGAAATCAAAGAAGTACTGCCAGAGAGCCTCCCAGTCGTCAGCGACAAAGTGCCACAAGCGCCGCCTGCTAAGAGGATCAGGTAGCCATACTGGAGAGATAGGACAGATGGCAGAGATAAGTTTATGGTCGGAGGAACCCAAAGGAGAGAAAAGATCGACAGTATAAGAAGAAGAAGGGTTAGAAGTTAGAAACAAGTCAAGAATGTTGGGCTAATCTCCGAGGCGATCCGGGATATGGGTAGATTGCTGAACCAACTGCTCTAGGTCATTTAGGATAGAAACGACGTAGGCTTGTTCACCAAGTTGGTCAGTAGAATTAGAGGAGAGCCATTGGTGGTGATGAACATTGAAATCTCCTAAAATGGAGATTCAGAGAAAGGAGAAATGGCTAGAATGTGTTCCACTTTAGAGTTTAGATAATCAAACAATTTGGGAAAGTCGGTAGAGTTAGGGGAAAGACAGATATCACATAAATATTTAATTATTATGTTCCTTCCAACAACCAACTATACTCCTAAAATCGATTAATGAAATTTACAAACACATGTGGCAATCCGTGGATTCGAACCCAGGATGCTCACACCGAAAATCAACACCTTATGCATCGCACCACGAAGACAGTTAAAGAATGGTGGACACTGCCTACGATTTATTATGCAACTTCGAATCCTGCATATCAATCTAAGCATGTACACACATCCCAACTGCAACTCACGTAGGCTATGCATATGTGAATGGAAAGAGCAATTAATGGGGCCTTAACCACTAGGGAAGTCCTCTGAGAATGACAGGACAGTTTGAGCCAAAAAGTGGAGAATTCAGAGGAGCCAAAATCGGAAATACGAGAGCTAGTGAGTTTGTTGTGCACGTATGCACAACATCTGCCTTTGGCTTTGAAACTAGGATAGAGAAAGTAAGAGGATACAGAGAAGGGGCTGATGGCAGTTGCTTCAGACACCTTAGTTTCACACCCACTAAATATGTCATCCTTGGCTGGGATCGAACCACTCGACCGCCGTGGCTCCAGTGCTGAATGAAATTATCAAGCACTAGTCTCAATAAAGTGTATGATTGCAGCCAAAACAATAAGGGTGAACCATGGTCGGGAGGTGCATGGTCGATGTATGAACTATTAACACGATATTATATGCGATTGTTGTTACAGGAATGAATGGAGGAGGTTTGTTAGGAAGAACATGTGAAGGTAATTTTGTAACCTTTTAATTGACAAACCTGGAAGGTCATCATCCCCGATGTTGTGAAGAGACTTTGTTGTGGAAGTGTATATCATCTGAGGTGAAGTCAATGATATTGAGGCCTGGTGAATGTTGTTCCGAATGTTAAGATACTTGCTTTGGAAGGTGTTTATTGTATTCATTTTCTCCCGGTCATCATTGTTCCCTTTCTAATGTCCCTTGCTAATCCTGTCATCTATTTAAGGGAATGAAGGGTTGGCTATTGACTGTCTGACTGCCTGTTACACTTTCTGTGGTAGCATTAGCATGACCAGGTGCTGTCTGTTATATACTAATGACTATACTGTTTCAGCGACCAGGTAGATGTCAATAGATCCAGCTGATTGACTTGTGCGACCGTGAGTATTTAAACCTTTAAGAATTAATAATTACTAAAGGATGAGACATTGAACACTATTGCATGAGCCAATCAGCTAGACTTATTGACATCTCACCTCAGCGTCGCTGAACCAGAGTATAGTGATCCAGCAGCCCAGATAATGGACACATTAACAACACCCAACAGGGTTTTACAAACTAATGGTCCTCGGAGTCACCGTCTTACAGATATTATCTGCCATCACTCACAGTGTCGGGAATAGGGTAATGATCCCGACAGTTTTAGGTCCAATAGGACATTTGAATTTTGCGGTATCGTATCGCTTGTACGATTTCGGCTGGTTCTTTGTGTATTGTAGTTTATTCTTAAGTATAGGTTAAATATTAACTGTAATGTATAAATATCTACATCAGCTCTAGATGTATCATGAAACCAAGTTATGGGTTATAATTATTATGAGCCGGCAGCCATATGTAATTTCGCGAAGCGATCGGACGCCGGCCCTTTAGTCTCTCAATCAACACCATACAGCCAACATCTTCCCCCCCCCCCCCCCCCCCCCCCCGGCTCTGACTCGACCCACAGTTCACCATGTGCTACAAATATTAATCTATAACAACAGTCCTACATCACCAGTCCTCTAAGCTAAGTTCATTGTATCGATATTGTATTATGTGAACATTCCTACATGTCATGCAATTGAATTAGCCGTGTGTGGGGGACTGGATTACATCCATCGAATACCTCGTTAGTAATTATATTATAACTATATGTTGGGATATTTCATGTACCAATGATATGTAATTTAACCTCTTTATCTAAATTCCCGACACACAGTGCACTCGGTTTATGGTTACGCATATAGTTATTAATGATTATATAGGGTGACAGTCTCTCATCTAACTTATACATTTTACTGCACATAATATATAATTACCCTTGCATAGACTTAATCATGAGATATTTAACGTTAACAAAGTAATATCGACATTTAACCCCCCCCCCCCACACACACACACACACACACACTCACATACAGCTGCCACGTGGAATTGTGATATAATTGTGGTCTCTTCAGGCCTAGCGTGGTTGCTAAATTTCAGCATATCTTAAATAGTTCCTACGCATGTTTTTCTCTTCCAGAAGCCAATAGGTATAAGTCATAACATGATTGGTTGTTAAAATATCAATGGATATATCGTTTTCATGAGCTACCCTGGCAACCTGTAACGCGCTGCGTTAGTTGCGAAAGATAATAATTGGTAGAAAGTGCGGTCCCTGTGACTCTCCTGACAAACCACTATTACTACAGAGAGAGAGAGAGAGAGAGAGAGAGAGCGAGAGCGAGAGATGGCTAGAGCCATAACATATACTGATATGCGCGTGCATGCAGTGAAACATTAGTGTTTATCGAAACACAAGTGTGTGTGTGTGTGTCTTTGAAAGATCATATTAGCATTGTTGATTAAAAAGTTTCCCAGAGGTTAGGTTTGCTCAATCGTCTTTTACCCCCTTATCCCCATACAGCCTCTTTCTCCGTACAGGGACACTGTTGTAAGCGTATCAGGTATTGTTCGCATATGAAAAATGCCTCTGAAAGGGTGCAGTCAAAGGCATGTAATCTCTACTCTTCTCCACCATATTGTCTACAATCTCTCCACATTGTGAAAATTGCATGTATATTACTGTTATGCCATTATTATAATCAGTGTTCTTCACAGCTGTCCCAGCGTATACCTCTCACTCTGCAGAGACAGAGGGCCACCCGCTTCGTAACTCATTCCCACCATTTTTCTGCCCACCATTCAAAGCCAACAGTTAACTTAAATTTCCCCTTAATTTTTCAGCTCAACAAGTAAAGTATGAATTCACTCCATAAATGTGTCTATCCCTCACCCTATGACTTTGTTTCAAGCTTTGCGTGTCCTGCAGTTACATTCCAGTGCACCTTAACCCTTAAAGAGCAGCGCTCGACTTAAGTCGTGCACCAATTTGCAGCAAGTTAGGAGCATTATTAAGGCTTTTAAAGGGTTAAAATAGAGTGCAAATGGCCGGGAGCGCAGCAGGCCACACGTCCGACACCCAGGGCTTACCGCCACCCACTGACTCACACTCCCTCTGTTCTCGAGAGGACGGCAGTGTTACCATTAGTGAGCGTAGTGGGAAAAAATATGCCGCTATACGCTAAACTCCCATGTTGGTGGCACCACTGCATGAGAACCACGAGTGCTACGTAGCTTGTTCTGGTCTCATTTTGAAGCTTTTAGCGCCTAGTTTTTTGCTGAATACATTTCTTTTCATGCAGATACTTGATTGATCATTCAGGAGGGCCTGAATATGCCCAAAATAGCCCAAAACACCCCGCTAGACAAGTGTTAAATATGGTTCTGTACTAAACATTCTGTTCTGACCGGGGTATGGGGGACAATAGGACATCAAATTGTTCATAAGTAGTTTTGCCTCTTGTCTCTTTCATACGCAGAGAAACAATTTATTAGGTAAAGGGAAGTGGAGAACATCAAACCTTTGATTGTCATATCGAGGAATTGGGTTGCTTGTAATTGGAATTTGCACAACATAGGTGAAGTGGCTCTGCAGGTAATTTTGTTGTCATATGTTTAGATGAATATATAGAGTAAACATTACAGAATACTTATTCTTTTGATTAATAAATACTCTATCCACAGCTATTAGAGTCAAGCTTTCGTGTATCTCTCTTCGATGTATTCGTCCATTTAGTTCGTATCTCCCTTTCCTTCTCGCTCTCTCTCTGAACGGTTTAATTATATTTGCATTGCTATCCAAATGTATATGCTAATAACAAACACCTTTATCATACATATCAACATTGGGAAAAGCAAACCACTAAAACTTCTCTGGGGCTACTTTGAAAGTATATAGCGTTTTCCAATGACATTTTAGTAGGACCTATTTTTCTTATAAGTTATAACGACTTTGAAGTTTGTAGCACTTATTTCCGAGCAAATCATTTATTTGTTTCTATTTAAGTAGGTTACCAGTTCTAAAGTCTGATATTTTTGTAATGTATTTTAGTCATATATATATTTTTTCTTCTCCAAACCCCCTTCTCAAACACAAAATACACATCTGGAGAATATCATAATTATATCAATATATATTGCACTGCTTTTATTGCTGAATGACCTATTTTCTTTAACAGTGTAGGATTATTTGGTGTAAGCGACTAGTTATGAAAGCTGTTATTTTGGTATGGGCATTTCACTAATGACGACTAGACGGATATGGATATGCAATACATTATTTGGTTTTAATTAACAACACAATGCTACACATAATGCTGTATTTGAAGACAAAGGTATGAGACAGAGAAGTATGAGGAGCCCCAAAATAAATGCCGCAAATCGACAATACGGGCCAGCCCGGGACCTCAACCAAAATTAAGAGACCAACATTAACCCAAAGAAGAGCAAATTAACATCAGCTAAGGAAAAGACTAATCTATAATGTGGATAGATATAGATAGATAGTGTGGGTGAATGAGTGAGAAAGAGCTGTCTTACTAAATAGATAGTGAATCTAGCAAGCCCTACAAATTGGTTTGCAAACAATAACTACACATAAACAAATATTTCTTAAAGGCAGATTTCACTAGCAAAAACTATTTACATCTTAATTAATATCAAGAGATATAACGCTAACCATAAAACTGGTGAAATAATTCACGTAACCCCCCTCCCCCACCCTACATACTTCCAACTTTCCCTACACAATAACCCCCCCCCCCCCCACCCCCCACCCTCTCCTTCTCCGTGTAGCCCATCCCTCTCCTTCCCAGCAAATCTAACGACGCCATCTATGGGACATGATATGCAACAGATTCAGGGTGGGGGAGAGTGAGCGATCTTAGTAATACCAGAGCGAAACACCCAGCGAAATTATCATTAGGTGGCCCAGTCGGAAAGGTGACCGACTGTACGTCGGCTTCTCTACTCGAATTTTCCATTCTATTTTCTTGGAATATGTTGGGAAGTGCGTTCGAACGGGTCGGTACCTGCAAAAAGGCAATATTCTGAAGTCAGGAATCATTCGTGTGAATGTGACCATAATTTCGGTGCATAGGGTTTTAAAATAATTGGTAGATTTTCCAATATATTTGATACTCTCATTGGAGATAAGTTTTATATAAATAAAATCAATCCTGGACTAAATACTTGTTCGTAGTTAGGGCTAATTAGTGAACCCATTTCGGTCAATACCAGTTGGTAGTGTTTAGTGTTTTTTATTTTCGCTTTTTTGCTTTCTGTTTGTAGTGTCTTTATGTATAGTCATATATATTTTTGGAAATCAGTGTACAATTGTACATACAATTGAACATTCCCTCTAATTTTATCACAGTTCATCGATTCACGTTTACCCTATGCTCTATGCTCATTGACATATTTAGTTTAACCCTCCTGGCCCGGGCTGTCTCTCCAAAGGACGGAGCTCGTATCCGGGCGATCTGGCCGAATATCAACAAAAGTAAACTAAGGCTAATCTCGCTTAATATATTACCTACATTAATCAAACATATATAGAAATGGGCGCCTTACCTTGCCGCGTAGAATGGCGTTCAGTAGAGCTCTCTAGCTCAACTGGTTCCTGAGTGATGGTAATGGAAGTGGAGGTAACTTTGCCGCGTATTTACCTCGGCGCGTCCGAACACTCAACCGCGAGCCCGGCTACGACGCCCAGTTGCACTCGTCGCTCCACCTGCAATTATGCCGGGAAGCGATTTGATAGTGTTTTATAGTTTATTATGTCATTTATTATAGTTATTATGTTATTTTCACTCAATAAAGTTATTTACATAAAGTTATTTGTGTCTCTCTCACTTATTACTTAGTTTTATTATTATTATTATGATTATAGTGTCACTTTCACTGGACTTTGATAATTGATAGTGTAATTTGCACTGTTATGTATTGTTAGGTAAGATAATAACATATATAGTGTCACTGTCACTTGTTCATATTGTTATGAAGGCACTTATTATTACTTGTGTGTGTCTCTTTCACTTATACATAGTGTTATTATTATTATACTGTCACTTTTACTTGTTCATATTGTTATTGAAGGCACTTATTATTACTTGTGTGTGTCTCTTTCACTTATCCATAGTTTTATTATTATTATACTGTCACTTTTACTTGTTCATATTGTTATTGAAGGCACTTATTATTAATTATATGAGTCTTTTTCACTTATACTTAGTTATATTATTATTATTAGCCTAATACTTGAGTGTCACTTTCACTGGTGTCACTTCCACTTCAAAAGTTTGTTAGAGTGTGGAAGTCGTTGAAGCAGGTGCCAACACATAGTCCAACTTGACACTCGAGGCATTCCCAAGTGGTATTTGTGGCTTTGCGGGGTCTGCAAGTTGTGTGGCTGCAAACATGGCACCTCTTCTGTACTCTTGATTTAGTATGAGGACCCTGGAAAGGAAAGGCATTGAGCTGGTGCTTCCTGAAAAAGTCAGCACACCCCGTTCTGTCCAGCTGGCCTGGTCCTTGTACTGGCCTCCCTGGTGTACCCGCATGTTTAGCCAGGAGCTCCAGTAGCACCTGCTTGTGGAACTTCCGCAGGGACTTGTACTTCTTGGCTCCTGGAGTCCTCAGAGAGTAGATGTTGTAGGCATTGAGGACCGACATATCTACCGTATGCAGGATAAACTTCTTGTACCACCTGCAAGATATTCGCAGGCAGTCGATGAAGCCCATCTGCATGTCGGACTTGTCGACGAGGCGCATATTGATGTTGTAGTCCAGGACAGCAGCTGGTTTCTGGACGGTGTTCTTGGTTCTTCGGTCCACTTTCCCTGTGGCGACCATCTCGGCCTTGTGTCATGTGGTGAGGAGGTTGACCTTGCGCTGGTCATGCCAGTGGATGGAGAGAATGGGGCAACTCTTCTTGGGGAAGATGTCCACCTTCTTCCTCTTGGTTGGGTAGCCTGGCATGCCCTTCCTCTTGCCCTTGACTGTGCTGACAGTTCTGGTCTTGCGGTCATGGAGGGACTTGGTCAGGAGAGGCGACGTGTAGTAATTATCTGTGTAGAGGATGTGGTTTTTATTGAAGTGCCTCTCCATCATCTTCTTCACTACAGCGCCACCAAAACCAATGAGGGGGTCAGTCACAATTTCTCCACCCTTGCCGCTGTAGACCACAAAGTCCAGCACATACCCCGTCAAACAGTCGCAGAGGACGAAGAGCTTGATGCCGAAGCGGTGTCTCTTGGACGGGATATACTGTCGGAAGTGCAGCCTACCACGGAACAGCACCAGAGACTCGTCGAGACACATCTTCTGGAAAGGAATCAGGTAGGTGGTGAACCGATGACGTATCATGTCATACAGCTTCCTGATCTTCCATAATGAGTCGGGAAGGTGAACTGCCATGTTGTTTGTCAGGTGGAGATAGGAGAGGATGTCGAAGTACCTGTCCCTGGACTTGTACTTGCCAAATGCTGGAGTCGTTATGATGTCGCCAGTGATCCAGTAGTCTGCCAGAGCGTGCTTCCTGATATGTGTCATCAGCATTGTGAGTGCCAAGAACACATATAGTTTTGCCACAGCGACAGCTCTCCATGCCACCATCTTGGCACTGGTCTTCCTGCCAAGAAAGTTGGCACAGATCTCATGATGGTTGTTGGTCTCCTCGACGAGGTATTCCATGACTTCATCGTCATAGAAGCCACAGAAAATTTCACTGGGGGTAGCATCTGGGCCACAGGGAAATGTTGGTGATACCCCGGACCCCATCTGTACCTCGTCAAAGGCAGAACAATCTGGCTCAAAATCAGCCCCATCTGTCCACACAAACAGGTCTGATGCTGATCCTCGTGCAGGTGCAGCAAGCACACGCCCTGGACGCCCTGACACACACCCTTGGCCACGCGGACGCCCACGCCCACGCCCACGCCCAGGGGCAGCGGCGTCGGCAGCCTGACCACGTCCACGACCTCGCCCTCTCACTTGTCTTGCCGGGACTTCCTCCTGTTCCTCTTCCGCTTCCTCCTCAGGCGACGTCAGGTCATCTGGGGCAATGTTGGGGTCATCAGCATCCTCTTCAGGAGACAATTCTGGTTCCGAAGTGACCGGGCGTCGGCGGCGTGGGGCGCGGGAGGCTGCGGGAGCTTCAACACTGGGAGCCTCGGCCTCGGGAGTTTGGCTCCTTTTGCGGCGAGCCGAGGGCTTCTCCGCATGAAATAATGCTCTGCGGTGTGTTGAGGGCTGTGGCACACTAGTAATACCACTTGAAGAGGCCCTTTGGTCCTCCTGAAGGAGAGATGAAGCCGAGGGCTATGGGTGACCCACACGGCGTCCCTGGTCAAGACGTCGTGACAATGGAATGCGGGTGGTTGCTAGTCCAGGGTCGGCGTCACTATCACTCTGTTCAGCTTCCCTAGCCTTTTCTGCGGCTGCCCTGCGTGCTTTTTTAGCTGCACTTTTCATCATCGACTGTTTATAAAAAATATTTGCTCACTTTCAAGGGCGTACGGGCAGGCAAAGGGGAAGGTCCGGGGGTAGGGCTATGGCTAGGCCTAGGCCTAACCCTAGGCTGACCTACGAATGATGGCGAGGGGGTAGGCCTAGGTTCTAGGACACTTGGAAGTTCAATAGCACCTTTCTGAAACACTTCCACATCAGGATCATCAATACTGTCTCCCCCCTCAAACAAATCCACATTATCGTCGTCTCCAAAGCCAACGAAATCGTCTTCTTCGCTTGCACTGATAAATGTTTCTTTGTCCACCAAGCTTTCGCCACTGCTGTCTTCAATATCAAAGAGTGCTCGCTGTATGGCGCTATCACTTAACAAACTCTTCACTTTCTGTTGTTGTGGTTTCTTCTCTGTTACTACAGGCGTCGAAGTTGCTAGTGGGGTAGCAGTGGGTCGCGCGTTAGGTTGCACCGAATCGGACGCGTCGGAATCCATTTTTCCTGTATTACTTGGTATGGCAGCCACGTACGAACTGATAACGTTAGTAGTTGAGCCTTGGTGGCGCTGCGATCGCCCCTGCAAAACAAAATTTACCCGCGCAAATTTTGAAGCACGCTTTCAAGCGCAAGCCTTTTAACCCGGGAGCTGCGGGGAGACTCTTAAGAGTTCCCCCGGCGCACTGCGGGAAGACTCTTAAGAGTCAGAGAAAATAAAAATCAACTTTTGACATCGAAAAAAAAATATTTTTTTATATTTTTTTTTTTTTATTTTTTTATTTTTTTTTGGCCCCTGGGCCATGCAAAATCTCAGTCCTCTACCTCCCCTCCTTCCCCACTTTCCTCCTCTCCTTCAGTTATCACCTATTTTCTCTGTTATTCCCTTATTCTGAGGTATATTTTCGTGCTAACATTAGAAATCCGATTGGAGGGTGTGGTCATCACTGATAGCAAGCGAGTGCAAGAGAGAGAGAGAGAGTATCGATCGACTGTGTCTCAGTGGCCTTGGGGGAAATTGGCGGGAAAGCAGATTGCCTCACCCATACATTATACAACTCGCGGGCTATATCTCCGATTTTGACCATCCAAACGCTGTTTTCACTCGTTTTATTGTTGTTTCAGGTTAATACCTTTATAATCAACCCATAATAGGCGCATATGGATAAATATTAATGCTATTAATGGCACAATGAATATTTTAGTGACGGAAACACCTCAAATACGTCAGCACAGGGGGACGTTTCCAATTACCCCCATGCGCACTTCAGAGGTTAACAGGACACCCGGGCACCTGTCCTTCTTTCGTGGTGTCCTTCTGAAAGGACACCCG
Source organism: Paralithodes platypus (assembly GCA_032716605.1). Classification (NCBI taxonomy): domain Eukaryota; kingdom Metazoa; phylum Arthropoda; class Malacostraca; order Decapoda; family Lithodidae; genus Paralithodes; species Paralithodes platypus. Next base: position 41,711,047 of record CM064520.1, read on the forward strand.
GGCTGGAAGGGTTAAAAACAAAATATTTTCTTTATAAATATTCACTCAAAGGCAACTTTTCAGTAGATGTAAAGTCCCTCATGAGATTATCATTCAGTTTGAACGAAGACCCCACACAAGCTAGACAGTCACTATTTAATTACAGTAACACAATATATTTCTCAATGCATTATCATGTATGTACTAGATAGGATAAGTTCAGTCAAATGTGTTTTAATCCTTAATATATATATATATATATATATATATATATATATATATATATATATATATATATATATATATAAGCTAGAGATCATATTACTAAGTGAAAGTGACACCTAAAATCTTGTACCGTACACCCATAAGTGCCACAAATACAAACTGATATGCAATAATGCATACCAATCAATAATATCATTATAGTAATAGAAAATAACTATAAAACCATCAAATCGACTCTCGGACATATTGCCACTTAGTTGAGCAGATAACTGCAAATTTCAGGAGAATCGTTCATTTCCGGAAACAAGCACCAAATTTGGCACACATACTCCTTGGGGATTGCTCTTTTGATAAAACCCGTTAGCCACCTGAAAATTCAAGATGGCGGCCATTTTGCAAGATGGCCGCCATTGAATATACAGAAATATTGCATTTCGCAATAAAATAAAAAAGACTTGTCCTATTTGAATGATCTTGGTGTCAAATCATACATTTTTCACTATGTAGAATCCGAATTTGGAACCATGGACTTACTCACTAGCTTCCTTGTACCATAATATCAGTCCCGGAATCCTAATATTCTGCTAAATTAGAGGTTCATGTTACGTTTGACTTGGCTAAAATGCATGGTAGTGTATATCGTAGTAGTGTTAGAGGTTTAGTATGTGTAGCATCCTCCTGTACAAGGCTTCCAAACTGGACATGACACGATGCGGTTGGGGGGGGGGGGGGGGTGACGTTGAGAGACTTGCAGTGGAAGGTGTAGAGTAGTAGGTCAACAGAGCGGATGTCAACGCACAGCCAGGGCACACTGGTGGCACCGCTGCTGTGAAACTCAGCATGGGGTTCAGTACCAGCTGAATAATTAGTTTAGTGTCTCAAATGCTGTCTAATAAGCCCGCATCAGTTAGCTACTGTAGAGTACATGTAGTTTAACATAGATGTTTAGTTAGATAGCCGCGCCTGAATTGACAGGGTGTGCCAGCGCGGGAGAGCTGACCCAAGGGTAACGGGGTTTTACATTGCTTTGCATGTAGTTACCTGGATGGTGTACAGATCGCATGGGACTTAAATGATACTGGATGAACGATCGGGCTAGGAGTAGGTGATATATATTTATTCCCGAACCTAGTCGTATCCCATACCTTATTGTGCATGATTGTGGTCAAGTTGGTAAAAGGCCTCGGCCTTGATTCACTGAATACAGATAATTATCATACTGTGATTATCTGTTATATATGTTATCATATAACATACTGTGTTATATCATACTGTGATTATCTGTTATATACTGTGATTATCTGTTATATACTGTGATTATCTGTTATATACTGTGATTATCTGTTATATATGTTATCATATAACATACTGTGTTATATCATACTGTGATTATCTGTTATATACTGTGATTATCTGTTATATACTGTGATTATCTGTTATATACTGTGATTATCTGTTATATATGTTATCATATAACATACTGTGTTATATCATACTGTGATTATCTGTTATATACTGTGATTATCTGTTATATACTGTGATTATCTGTTATATACTGTGATTATCTGTTATATATGTTATCATATAACATACTGTGTTATATCATACTGTGATTATCTGTTATATACTGTGATTATCTGTTATCTATTATATCTGTGTTACAGATAAGTATCATACTGTTTTTTGTTTTTGTTTTTTTGAGACAATGAACGGAGGAAGGAAAACACAGATAAAACAAAAAGGTCCATGTGCCTAAAGGCATCCTCCATTCATAAAATATTTGTAACAACTGGATTTAAACATTTGTAGATTGTAAGTTTGTGGAAAGCAATTCGAGGGAAGTGAATTCCAAAGAGGAGTAGCTCTGAGGATAAATTAATTCTGATAAGCAGAAGTTCTGCATTGTGGAGGAGAAAGTGTAAATTCATGGTCGCTCTCAGCTGCCCTAGTTCTACGGGGAAAGATGTGGAGAGGCGGCACAATTGAAGCAAGTTCCTCGGAACAATTGCTGTGAAAATATCTGTAGAATAATGCAAGGGATGCAACGTTTCTTCGTATGGATAATGTAGGAAGGTCCTGTGTGATTGCAGGGTTATTGATTAATCTAATAGCTTTATTTTGAATTTTGTCCAACTGCCTCAATGCAACCACTCCACTTCCACCCCACAGAGGTGAACAGTAATCCATCTGAGAACGCACATGACTTTTATATATTACGGCCAACTGCTCGTCAGTGAAGAATTCTCGAACTCTGTACAGGAGTCCCAGTTTTTTAGAGGCATTCTTAGCAATGCTTCTAACATAATGTGTCCAGCTCAAGTTAGTAGTTAATGTTACACCGAGAATGTCAATACTAGGGGAAGTGGGAATATTTACATCATTACAAAATATATGGGAGTCAGTGAGATTCTGTCGGTTAGAAAATTGAATGTACTTGGTTTTCTGTGCATTAAAGGAAACTAGATTCTTTTGTCCCCATTCATTAATTCTAAAAAGGTCCTGGTTCAGAGAAATTGCAGTGCTTATTTTTGAATTTATAAGATCAGGTTGGGTGAAAGAATTGGTAAATGTGAAGGAACTGTGGAGTGTTGAGTCACCTGCGTAGGAATGTATTGGATTATGAGTGGTAGATATGAGATCATTGATATGAATGAGGAACAGAGTTGGGGCCAAAATTGATCCCTGGGGAACACCAGCATTTATTGAGTGAAATTGAGAATAAAGGCCATCTACCATTACACATGTTTTTCTGTTATGAAGATAAGAAGAAATTAGGGGATCTAATGATGCAAGGCCGTAGTGTGACATCTTCGACAATAAGGATTGATGCAAGACTCTATCAAATGCCTTTGATATATCCAGTGCTATTGTATGTGTTTCACCATGTTGGTCTGTAGCTTGGTTGATTTGATGCGTAAGAAGGCAAAGAATGTCTGCAGTTGATCGACATCGTCTAAAACCATATTGCCTATCACTGATTAATTTATTATTCTCAAGATGCTTAATTATGTGATTATTTAATATAATTTCAAAGACTTTACCAAGAGTGGAAGTTATAGCTATTGGTCTGTAGTTTGATGGATCTGAAGAGGCACCTTTTTTAGGAACTGGATGGATGTTTGCTTCTTTCCAGGGTACTGGGAAGCATGAGGTATGAGTACACAGACGGAAAACTTTTGCCAATACAGGAGCGAGCACCAAGGAGCAATTCTTAAGTACTATTGGAGGAATTTCATCTGGACCAGGAGCCTTATCTACTGAGAGATTCTGCACAATAGTTTTGACATGTCTGGAGTGGATCTTAAGTGAGGGAATTTCAGGCGAATTAAAATTAAGTACAGGGACATCTTGATTTATTTCATCTAAGGTTGAGTTGGTGGAGAAAATATCCTCAAGAAGGTTAGCTTTACCTCGTGGGTCACTTACAAGATTGCCAGTCGGAGATTTTAATGGTGGAATGGATGAAGCAGTAGTGAAGTTGGATTTGAATGAGTTAAGAGTAGACCAAAATATTTAGTTATCATTTTGATTATTTAGAAGTTTATATGCCTGCTTGTAGAGAAAGTTTGATTTAGTTAGGTTTAATACAGTTTTTGGCATGATTTCTGATGTTTCTAAAGTAATTAAAGGCTTCATGTGTTTTTGATCTTGTGTATGCATTGTAGGCTATGGCTTTTTGTTCAGTTACTCTAGCACAATTATGGTCAAACCATTTAGGTGAATTAGATCTTTTACTGTACTTTTGATGAGGAATAAAAGTTTCCATTCCAATTTTTACAAAATCTTGTATGTGGCTCAAGGTGGAGTGTGCATCATTAGAAAAGAAAGAGGTCCAGGGAATATCAATAAAGAAACCTTGAAGACCCTCCCAGTCTGCCCTATCGTAATGCCATTTAGTCACCAAAACAGCTTCAGAGTGGGAAGGTTTGGTAGGTGATAGACAGGTGGCCTGTATCAGACAGTGATCAGAAGATCCAAGCGGGGACCTCACTGTAACATCATAATTTTCTGAATTGGTTGTTAAAAATAAGTCCAGTAGGTGGGAATTATGATTAGGATTATCTGGTACACGAGTGGGTTGGTTGACTAGTTGAGTGAGATTAAATGAGTCTGCAAGTAGCTCACATTCAAGACCAGCATCATCAGTCCTGGCTGAATGAGAGAGCCATTCAACATTATGGACATTAAAATCACCCAACACAGTGATTTCAGAAGAAGCATGAACAGTCTCGATGTTACGTAATCTGTGTTGATGTAGCGTTACGTATCATTCCGTAGTCTTAAGTTGAACGCTTCCATAACCTTGGTCGAACATTCCATGATTGGGTAGAATATATTATTCTATAGTTGTATATGGGAAAGTATTGTAGGATTATAATTCTCATATATATATATATATATATATATATATTTGTATTATTTAAGATTGTTTATAAGTATCTCATTGTAAAGCAGATGGGATACATTTTCCATATGTTATGTGCATGCGCGGTATGTCACGACAGAGACGAACATAACGCGCTCGCGCACTCTCCAACCAACCTCCGTCCCAGCTACACACGCTAAGCCTTCTTCCTATAGTTTCATAATCAGGTGTTTTCGCTTCACTTTCATCTCATATTCCATATAGTCATTACATCATCATCTTTGTTAGTTAGCACAAACTTAACGTAAATATCTAGCTTATCCTAGCCTATTGTAGCCTCTTTTCATACTTTGTTTACTATACTAACCACTTCCAGTTATCTAGCCTATTTTCCGCCATCCTCCAATCACCAGCTGAGTTCATCTAAGGGTAATTATATTCTATATGGTTAATACTTATTCATTATCAAATATACAGTCCACTTATCTAAATTAGCCATATAATTGGTCCTTAAACCTTTCACTAGTTAGCCCTCCACCCCCCATTTTTTTGGGTGTTATTCGGCGGTCGGTAGTTGCCTTGCTTGGAGAGGGGCAGGCCTATCCCTGTTTTTGTCATGAGTCCTACTACGTCCTCCAGGCCCCGGTCTTTTGGCCCCGTGGGGCTGTCTGGTTTTTTTCCGTGCGCTCTTTGCTCTGGCCGCCCCAGGTGCCTGACCACCAGTGGGACAGGATGTGGAAACTAGTGGATGGGTCAGGGCTGCGACGGGAGTTTTACCCAGAATGAAAAGTTATAAATTTGATCCAGTGCAGTACTCAAAACAATAATTAGCCTACTAGGCTACTACTAGGAGGGTTAAATGCTTTTTCGGGCTCATTACATTATATTAAAACTACTTTAGCCTTAGAAAATATTGCACAATTGGCACGGCATTAAGATTAAATTCATCCATACTGTACTGTATTTTTAAATTTAATCTAGATTTTATTTATATCTAGATCAAAATTATACTGAAAAATAACTTCTTTAAAATTTATAGGTTATTCATTCACATATCTTTCTAAATGCTACTCTCGTCGTGTGCCCTGAAGGCAAGGTAATATGATAGCTGATAGGCTGAGTGTGTTAATCCAACTCAAAACTTTTTTCCTTGTGACTTCTTGAGATGAACTTTTCTTGTGTACAATTTTCACATTTATTAAATTTAATAATATAAAATTAGCGGTACCCATTAAGTTTAGCCTGTTTAAATTACCCTATAGGCTCTCTCTCTTAAAATTCCTGAATTTATTATAACTTTAAACGGTACCTCTCTTTTTGACATCTGGAGACTTTTGGCCTATACTGTATTGTACTAAATTTCCCTCCCGACTTTTCTTAACTTATGGCGTAATGATTCTATAATTTCATAACTATTATGTAAGGAGTTAAATTGAAAAGCTCCAGATTGCTAGTCTACATTGCGCACAATTCTTATTCCGCATTTCGTGAGGGTGTTTTATTTTCGGCTCGCGATTTATTTGATTTCTCGGAGTACTGTATTGTTGGCCGCAACTTATTCGGTCTGGCATTGATAGTTTAATTTAACGTCAATAGATTTCCTTCCCGTATAATCATGGCTAAAAGTGTACAAAAGCGTCGGGCTGGACTTAAGGGCTCTTTGACGGTCTTAACCTCTGATATTGACGGATTCCTTGATTCGGCGTCTAGAGTGGAGGTGGAGGCCAGGTTGCTCAGTATTCAAAAGCAACTTGACAAGTATGAGGTCACACAGGAGGACCTGGCCGACAAATACGAGGACGCCGAGTATATTGAGGTGATCAGAGAGGATACCCTATATATGGAGGGCATACAAGTAATCGTTGCCACACTGAAGGGGATCCTGATTACAGAGGTCAAGAAGGAGGTCAGGAAAGAGCCAAAGAAATCCGCAGTCAAATTACCACATCTTACTCTCTCAAAATTTGAAGGTGATGCCACCATGTGGTCGGGATTTTGGGAGATGTTCAAGTGTACCATCCATGACAATCCCGACCTCACAGATATACAACGCTTCACCTATCTAAAGGGTCAGCTTCAGGGTGATGCACATAAGCTAGTCGAAGGATTCATAATCGAAAGTGCAAGCTATGCCCCAGCAATTGAGCTCCTGCAAGAGACATATGGGCATCCAGATCGAATCAAGGCAGCTTATGTTACCAAATTCAATCAATTAGTGTCACCCAAACACCAAACAGCTGACCTGAAGGACTTCTATGCCAATACAGAGAGTGTGATGAGGTCAATCATTAGCCATGGTATTTGTCTGGAGGAATTTTGTGTAGTGACTCTTGTCAATAAGTTACCATCACCACTAAAAGAAACCATAAAACGGGAAATGGGAGACTCGAGCCTGGATTATAAGAAATTCACTCATTGCCTCCAGGCTGAAGTGTACAATATGGCGGGTCAAGACAGAGTAGGGGGTACACCCATGGCTACGGCAACATTTACCACCCAGAGTGAGTACAGGAAATTCAACTGTGTTCTGTGTAGTGGCACCAATCATTTATGGTACAAGTGTATGAAGTATATATTAAAGTATATATTAAAGTTAAAAGAGCCCGTCAACTACGTCTCTGCACTGGGTGCTTGTCAAAAGACCATGGCCATTCGGGTTGTACTAATCCTAACATAAGAAGCTGCAAGTTTTGTAAGGGCAAACACTTTCATTCCCTGTGTACACAAAAACAAGGGAAAGAAAGTAGACCAGCGGAGGATAACACCAAGAGAGAGCATACTGCTGCTACTTCGACTACAATGTCCGTTGCCACAGGTAAAAATACAGTAATCTTGCCCACCGTACAGCTGCCGGTAAAGGGTAAGGATAATAATTGTGTTAAAATCAGATCGCTACTTAACCAATGTTCTCAGAGGACCTTTGTGAAGTCTTCTGTTCTATCCTCCCTTTCCTACATTTCTAAAGGAACTGAGGAGTTATGTCTTCACGGATTTACCGGTAAACAGGCCTCTAGGAGAAATAATGGTGTGGCACTGCAATACAAACACAGAGGTAAATTTCATCATCTAGACGCAATAGTGGTTGATGAATTGCCAGAACATAAAGGTGAACTTAACCTAAAGTCTAAACTGGTTAGTTTACAAAGTAAAGGCATAAAATTAGCCGATCCTCACGCAACGGACACAGATCAGCTGGAGCTGCTCATCGGTGCGGATCACTACTACGATATAGTGCGACCTGGGTATAAAAGGTCAGGTAGTCTAATTCTGCTTCCTACCAAGTACGGGTACGCCATCAGTGGTTCATATGTGACACAGCCTACAAGCTCCAGCACAGAAATAATTACTGTATTGAAAGTAGCAGTAACACCAATGGACGAATACATGTCCACTGGTAATATTCCACCATGCAAAAATGACTTAAATGTTTTGTGGGAATTAGATCATATCGGATAACCCCTAAGGAATACTCACTGGTTGAGCGTCAATCACTATCGTCGTACGAGGATACCGTTACCTACGATCCCGACAGCCAACAGTATAAAGTGAGACTGCCCTGGAACAATTCCAAGGATCAGCTGCCATCTAACAAGGGTTTGGCCATAGGCCGTCTTCGGGGACTTCAGAAAAGATTCCTCAAGGAGCCTGACTTTTGCGAGGAATACTCAAAAGTCATAAAGGAACAGGTGTCCCGGGGTTTTATAGAAGAGGTGCCTTTTGATAAGTCAGATACCGGGCATTACTTGGCTCATCATGGTGTAATCAAGGAGAGCAAAACTACGCGAGTGCGTATTGTCTTCGACTGTTCCGCCAAGATGAGTGAACGTCATCCTAGTCTTAACGACTGCCTGTACACTGGACCCTCGCTGGTGCCAGATTTAGTGCAGGTTTTGCTTCGGTTTCGACTCGGTAAGTATGCCTGGGTGTCTGATATTGAGAAGGCATTTCTAATGTTAAGGCTCCATGAAGACTACCAGGACTATACGCGATTTATGTGGCCCAAGTATCCGAGGCAACTGGATTCCTCCCTAATTTGTTACCTGTTCCGGGCAGTTTTATTTGGAGCGACTTGTTCCCAATTCCTTTTAAACGCCACCATTTTGAAATATTTGTCTTATGTCAGTGCAGATCCGCAGATTATTCATCAGATTCGGTCAGGGTTGTACATAGACAATTTATTGGGTACAGGAAATGAAGAAGATTTCCTGGTTGATACCTACGCTGTAGTCCGAGAGATTATGAATGACGCCCATCTACATTTGCGTGAATGGGCGACTAATAATTCTGTTTTGCGGACTGTACTGCAACGGGATGGGGTGGCGGCTGTACAGCAGGAACATGTTAGAGTGCTAGGGTTGTTTTGGAAAACGGACACCGATACCCTCTCATTCGGCGTTCAGTACGCGCAATATTCGCAGATTACAAAACGAATTTGCTTGAGTATGACAGCTAAACTTTTTGACCCCTTGGGGATAGTTCTACCGGTGTCGATCAAATCGAGATTATTCCTTCAGCAATTATGGAGGATAAAATTAGGATGGGATGAAGTTTTGACTGGCGATCTGGTTCAGGAGTGGGATGACATTATTTCGGATCTTCGTCTCTGTAAGGGTTTTAATTTTCCTCGGAGAGTTGTCCTGGACCATCCGGTTTCCATTCATGCCTTCTCAGACGCTAGCAAGGTCGCGTACGGCACCGCCATATACTTTGTTGACACAAGTGGCAGCCGTCTCGTCATAGCGAAGGCGAAAGTCGCCCCGATCAAATCCCTTTCCATCCCAAAATTAGAGCTGACTGCAGTTCTGTTGGCTGCCAGACTCGTTCACTTTGTAGAAGAAACTTTTAAAAATTTGCTAAATATCTCGGAGACAATTGTATGGAGTGACAGCCAAATTACGCTCTACTGGTTACATAGCCGTAAGAAGCTACCAGTGTACGTCACCAACCGTGTCGACGAAATTCGTACCCTGCTCCCAACCGTACAGTTCCGGTATGTGTCTACCAAAGAGAATCCAAGTGATGGCATTACTCGTGGTGTCTGTGCTAAATTTCTCAAATCTTCTGCGTTGTGGTGGAATGGCCCATACTGGCTTAATGATCCCAACGAATGGCCAGAGAATATAGATTTGAGCGAGCAACACACTGCTATTGAGGCACCGGTAATTGACTCGGTGCCTGACGAAGACACACGGTTATGGGAGTGGGATAGATTCAGCAGCTATGAAAAGTTACAACGTGTTACAGCATGGGTGATACGATTTGCAGAAAATGTAAAAGCAAAAATTAAAGGCACACCGTCCACAGGTAGTGCTTACCTCAATGTGAAGGAGATCAGAATTGCAGATCAATTATTACATAATCTCTGTCAACAAGAAATATATACACAGGAATATAAATTACTGGTTAAGGGAACAAAGTCTAGGAATAACCTGATCAACCAATTGGGCTTACACTTGAAGGGGGACTTGATACATTGCGGAGGCAGATTACGATTGGCAGCCCTCTCTGAGGCAAGTAAGTATCCAATACTACTGCCCCCCAATCATCCCTTCACCCATCTTATCATCGATAGGTGTCACCGACTCTGTTGTCATTATGGGGTTGGTCATATAGTCACCTATGTAAGACAACGATGGTGGGTGCCTAGAATCAGGCAGGTGGTCAAGAAAGTCCTTCGCAAATGCTTAAAGTGTAGAAGAGTACAGGGAACACATTATGATCCCATCGGAATTCCTCCCTTACCAAACCTGCGAACTACCCCAGGTGACCCTTACAAAGTTACCGGGGTTGACTACAGTGGAGCAATCCCTGTGAAAGATTCACCCAATCTTAAGGTGTATATGATACTTTTCACTTGTGCTGTTACCAGGGCAATTCACCTGGAACTGGTCACCAACCTCACTTGTGATAGCTTCCTACATGCCTTCCGAAGATTCTGCAGTAGACAGGGATATCCACGTATCATGCTGAGTGACAATGCAAAGACTTTCATAGGGGCATCTACATATCTCAAAGAAGTGAGCAACAATCCTAAGATTCAGACCTGCCTAGCGGATGTAAAATGCGAATGGCGTTTCATTCCCGCCAGAGTGCCTTGGTTTGGCGCCATATGGGAGAGAGCCATAGGCATCGTGAAGGCGGGTCTGAAGAAGGTGTTGGGTAGAGCTCTCATCTCGATTGAGGAACTCAACACCATTCTCTTGGAGATTGAAGCCACCGTAAATGATCGCCCTCTATACTATGCTTCTGGTGATTTGGAAGACCTTACCCCAATCACACCCTCAGTACTGGTACGTGGATACAGACTGCGGGATCTTCCTGAAGAGCATGACGAGGATACTATGGAAGATCCAGACTACATAAGTAAGGAAGTGATATCGGCCCGTTACAAATACATTCGTAAATTATCGCGAGATATTTGGCATCGCTGGTCAACAGAATATCTGGTGACTTTAAGGGAAGCGCAAAGGAATAAACTAACACCATTAAAAGGTCATTGGCCTAGGGTAGGGGACGTGGTAACCATCCATGAGGAGGGCCCGCGCGCATTTTGGAAATTGGGTCGGATAGAGGAGTTATTACCAGGTCGTTATGGTGAGGTTCGGGTAGCAAAGGTTCGCACCAGGACTGGAGTAATCACACGGCCAACAGTCCGACTATATCCTCTTGAGGGTGACCTCGATCGCAAGGACACCCCCTCGGATCAGTTATCCATTGAAGTCCCCTCTCTGGCTTCTACTTCGGCGCAGCCTGTTGACGCGTCAGGCAAACGCCCACGTCGACAGGCAGCCCAGATATCCTCCCAAGCTTGGCGGGATAAGATTGCCTCCGGGCAAATCTAATTATGTAAATTTTGTATATTTTCTGTTGGTGGGAATATGTCCATACTTAGTCTACTCAAACTAGTATGAACAGTCTCGATGTTACGTAATCTGGGTTGATGTAGCGTTACGTATCATTCCGTAGTCTTAAGTTGAACGCTTCCATAACCTTGGTCGAACGTTCCATGATTGGGTAGAATATATTATTCTATAGTTGTATATGGGAAAGTATTGTAGGATTATAATTCCCATATATATATATATATATATATATATATTTGTATTATTTATGATTGTTTATAAGTATCTCATTGTAAAGAAGATGGGATACATTTTCCATATGTTATGCGCATGCGCGGTATGTCACGACAGAGACGAACATAACGCGCTCGCCACTCTTCAACCAACCTCCGTCCCAGCTACACACGCTAAGCCTTCTTCCTATAGTTTCATAATCAGGTGTTTTCGCTTCACTTTCATCTCATATTCCATATAGTCATTACATCATCATCTTTGTTAGTTAGCACAAACTTAACGTAAATATCTAGCTTATCCTAGCCTATTGTAGCCTCTTTTCATACTTTGTTTACTATACTAACCACTTCCAGTTATCTAGCCTATTTTCCGCCATCCTCCAATCACCAGCTGAGTTCATCTAAGGGTAATTATATTCTATATGGTTAATACTTATTCATTATCAAATATACAGTCCACTTATCTAAATTAGCCATAATATGTATTTAAATTTACCAGCAGAAATTAATTTCAATATAGAATAATCAAAATAGGGACAATTGAAACCAGTAACCTCCTCCAGGGCAATTTCAGATTTTGCGAAGCAACATGCACCTCCTTTAGGTCTGAAATTTTGGAGCAGAACCTGGAAAATTAAATCTAGACATGTCAGATGTGGATGTTACTTGAGTCTCTGTCAAAAAAAGGAGAGTAGGGGATTCTGCTTGAAGAAATTGGTGTACAGAATTGATGTTAGACTGAAGTCCACTTATATTACTAAAGAAAACTGTATTCACCAAGATTGCAAATACAGATCCAGGACCGTCTAAATTCCGGACTGACTGGAGCAAGTGTTGTCTTTGCCAGAAGAAGAAGAGTGAAGAGCCCTCAGTGATGGTGGAAAGCTCCACACCTGTCAGAAATCCCACCTCACTACTATTCTTCAGAGCCAAGTTACAACCCCTGAGGTAGAGCCAGACGCCGACACCATCATCATTGATGGTGCAGCGTTGGTGAACATTCTGCCCCCACGGAGTTCAAAGACGTTCGAAGAGTACGCAATGCTCGATGTCCTTCCTAGAATACAAGCATACTCTACCAAGCACAAGAGAACAGACATTGTGTTTGATGTCTACCGGCCATCTAGTCTGAAAGCTGAAACTAGGTCAAAGCGAGGATGCGGGGTGAGATGCAGGGTGACAGGGAAGGGCAAAATTCCCTCAAACTGGCGAAACTTCCTGAGAGAAAATGACAACAAAACCGAGCTGTTCAACTTTCTGGCTGATAAGATTGCACGTGTGGCCACACCAAATGTGGTAATTGTGACCAAGGAAGAAGATGCTGTCAGCAACCGCACTATCAATCTGGCTGGGGTGGCACCGTGCAGTCATGAAGAAGCTGACACGGGGATCTTTGTGCATACCAGGCATGCAACAGAAGCAGGCAGCAAATTCATCATGGTCAAAGCCAGCGACACAGATGTTGTCGTCATCGCAGTCAGTGTTCTGCAGGCACTTCAGGAGCTAGGTCTGCAGCAGCTGTGGGTTGCCTTTGGCCAAGGACAGAACCTGAGGTGGGTTCCTGTACATGACTTGTGTTGCACTCTTGCAGAAAAGAGCAAAGGGATGATCTTCTTCCATGCCTTCACTGGCTGCGATGTCGTTTCAGCATTCCGTGGCAAAGGGAGGAAGTCTGCTTGGCAAACTTGGGATGTTTGTGATGAGTCTTCCGGTGTCTTCAGCAAACTCAGCCAGTTCCCACCGGTAGTTGATGATGAAGACCTGGAGACCTTGGAGAAGTTCGTGGTCATGATGTATGACAGATCCAGCACAGCTGAAGGTGTCGATGATGCGAGGTTGGACATGTTTGCTCGGAAGCAGAGGCCGTACGAAGCCATTCCTCCAACCCGAGTAGCACTGAAGCAGCATGTGAAGCGTGCTGCCTACCAGGCGGGCTGCATCTGGAGTCAGTCAACAGAACGTCAACCAGAAACGCAGACTCCTGCCAACTGGGGCTGGACCAAGAATGGAGATCTGTGGCAGATCGTTTGGACAGAGCTCCCACCCATTGCAGAGAGTTGCCAGCAGCTGAACAAGTGTGGATGCAAGTCGGAATGCTGCGGTCGATGCAAATGCTACTGCTTTGGTCTGACCTGCACGGCACTGTGCAGCTGCAGATGTGAGGTTTAGAAGCGTTGTAGTATACTCATCCAGGCAGCAAGACAATACGTGACAAACAAGTATAGGCCTACTGCCTACATGTACATCCAATAATATATCGGACTGATGGTGCCTATGATATGGGCCCTTTTTACCCTAATTATGATTCCGGGACTGATATTATGGTACAAGGAAGCTAGTGAGTAAGTCCATGGTTCCAAATTCGGATTCTACATAGTGAAAAATTTATGATTTGACACCAAGATCATTCAAATAGGACAAGTCTTTGCGATTTTATTGCGAAATGCAATATTTCTGTATATTCAATGGTGGCCATCTTGAAAAATGGCCGCCATCTTGAATTTTTAGGTGGCTAACGGGTTTTATCAAAAGAGCAATCCCCAAGGAGTATGTGTGCCAATTTTGGTGCTTGTTTCCAGAAATGAACGATTATTCCAGTTATCTGCCCCACTAACTGGTGTGATGAGTGACTTAGTGCGTACTAGCAGGGGCCGCGGCTACGCGTCCAAACACGGCCTGAATCTTAAGGCGGGATCCCAGACTAGACGAATTGGCGAAGGCGAATGCCCTTCGATTGTCTTTTTTTTGTCTATGTCCAGTATTCGTCTGGATTGTCACCCTGAATCGCCCCTCATCGGTGAATGAACGCAACAGTCGTACAAATCCCGCCACAAATCCCCTAGAGTCGCTCTAGCCGCCGTTAAATTTGGGAATGTTTAAAATCCGGCGGCGAATTGAAAATTGTGACGACAATTGTGCGATAATCGCCCATTGTCTCATGGCATTCTACTTTGACTTCACTGGAATCGCCCAGTTCGTATTATTGTCTCCCAAATCGCCACTCCTGGCGAATGTGGACGAATTAGGCGATGGTCAGAGGAAATTGGCGAATGTTGTGCAACTACTGTGCGATTAGCGGACGACAATATCGAATATCGACGATTATTATGCGTAGTTTTTCGCGATTTGGGCGATTTTTCATTATTGGCTAAGCTGTTTTAGAGCGAACTGGGATATTTGCGGACAACAGTAGTACAGTTACGGCAACTGTGTCGACAATTACTGCTATTGCCAGGTGATATGTTGCAACTGAGTATATAATTACCGAGGAACTCATTCAGCAGGCCTATATTATAGTATTATTATTAGTATTGTTATTATTATTATTTTTATTATTATTATATTCTGGCTATCACTATACCCTGTTCCAAATAGGTAGGCTAGATATCGTGAACCCTAACCTCTATAACTCAAAAAGGGCTAGAGCAAATGGGCTGTACATTTCCACACCTACTCCCTGGCTCCCCCTTCCCAAATGATAGAAATATTAGCTCGATTACTATAGTCGTTTGTGAGTTCTAGAGGTTAATGTTCAAGAGTTGTGGCCTACTTACTTGGAACAGGGTATAGGCTATACTGTATATTTTCACCCGGCGGAAAAATCCAATCCCATAGTAGTTGATTTCTCTATTAACCCTTTCAGTACCGGCGACATCATTTTATACTGCATATTTTATTTCAGCAATATTTAGACGATTTTATGAAGCTTAGGAGCGATATATGATCCCGGTAGCTAAATGCGTTATAGGGGTAGTGTTTGTTGTTTGGTCTATATTTGTATTGTATATGTTTTTGTTCAGTTTCCTCGCTAGACCTCTATCAATCTTTAAACAAAAAAACACCCAGATAAATTTGTAAATGTTTCGATAGAAAATTATCCCGGCCGAAGCCGATTCCTTCAAAAATTACAGGCTCGCTTTTGCTTGCCAGGAAAAAATTGACACCTAAATGGCACGAAAGGTCTTAATAATGACAAAGAAATGAGGCGAAAGGTCTCAAAATAGCCAACCTAAGGGAGCCAACATCTTAAAATCTCAAAACTAATATGCTAAACATGAGGGAGAAAGGTGTCTCGAAGAACGACCCCTCTCCCCTTAAGGGGAGGTTTTTAGTGTGTTTCCTAGACTTCCATCAAGCTTGAAATTACACCCCCTTGACTCCCCTTTCAAGATATATTTGTAAATTTTTCAGTAGAAAAATGTCCCGGCCGAAGGCCGATTCCTCTTCAATTATAGGCTCGCTATTGCTCGCCAGGACAACTTCGACACCTAAATGGCACGAAAGGTCTTAAAAGTGACATAAATGGGGTGAAATGTCTTAGAATCAACAAACTAATGGGGCGAACATCTTAAAATCTCAAAAGCAATGGGGCTAGACATGAGGGAGAAAGGGGTCAAGAAAAAAGTCCCTCAAGTGGAAATCTCCCCTTAATTGAGATATATATGAACGCCATTCGAGGAGGAGCACTTTATTGACAACGTTTCGCAGATAGTTATTTTCAGATCAGGTACCTCAATCCATCTTTCTTCTATTCAACAGGTGAACTCTGGATCTCTCCCTGAATACATCTTTCCCTCATCCTATGGCTTAAATTGTTTGAAGTTCTGCCCTTTGTCTCCCTCACTTAAAAAAAAAAAAAAAAAAAAAAAAAAAAAAAAAAAAAAAAAAAAGACAAGTTAAAAACACTTCTCTGGTACAAGAGGGGTTAAAACAGTCTACTATTAACCCTTACTGTACTGGTGACGTCTTTATCATTATATTATGGCAACTATTAGACGATTTGATGGAGCTTACGAAGGACATCTACACATTTCAAAGGCTACAATTATACCTTTTGGCTACCAGAATTTGTCCTTAGAAACTCCGTAAAATTGTCTAAATGTAGTTGAAATCCAAAGGGTTAAGGGAGATACTTCAAAGCCTGGTAATTGTCAGAGATCCTTCCTATACTGAATAAAATCGATTAGTAGTAGCCACAATACATTCAAAAGATCACACCGGTACTGAACGGGTTAATGTACAGTTAATTGACCGCATTGATTTGTATCCAGCAGAAGTAGTATAAGTTTTGTATAACATAGTTTACCCCTTCCGTACCGGTGACGCCTATTCAATTTTATGCTAACTACTATTCGACCCATATTTAGAAGATTTTATGCTACATTTAGAAGATTTTATGCTACATTTAGAAGATTTTATGCTACATTTAGAAGATTTTATGCAGTTTAACAAGGAACTGTGGTAGTAAAAAGGGTTAATTGAGATAGTTTGAAGCCTGTTAGTTGCTGGAGGTCCTTTTTAAACTAAATAATATCGTCTAATAGTAGCCAGAATCAAGTGAAGAGGATGGCACCGGTACAGAAAGGGTTAAACAGGCGAGACCCTACATTCTGTTTTATTATAGATACCTTCTGACTATTTTAACCCTTACAGTACCAGTGATTTATTTCCTATTGGACATCTACATTTAGACGATTTTAAGAAGCTTAGGAAGGATGTACGGTAGGCCCTTTAGCCCCATCTGTACCGGCGCCGTCCTGGTAACTATATTCTATTAGATGATTATATTCAACTTAAAAAGAGCCTCCAGCCTTTAACCTGGGAACTGCGGGGAGACTCTTAAGAGTTCCCCCGGCGGACTGCGGGAAGACTCTTAAGAGTAAAGAAAAAAAAAATCATTTAAAACACCCCATTTTTTTTTTTTTTTTTTTTTTTTTTTTTGCCCCTGGGCCATGCCAAATATCACTCCTCCACCTCCCCTCCTTCCCGACTTTCCTCCCCTCCTTCAGTTATCACCTATTTTCCCTGTTATTCCCTTATTCTGTAGTTTATTTTCGTGCTAACATTAGCGAGTTGGTAGCAGGGCGTTGTCATCACTGTTACCAAGCGTGGGAAAGAGCGAGAGAGAGACTATTGAGGAACAGTGTCTCTCCAGACAAGGGGAGGGGTGGAGGGCAGGGAGGTTGCCTCAGCCATACATTATGTAACTCCCGGCCTGTATCGCCGATTTTGACCATCCAAACACTGTTTCCACTTGTTTTATTGTTGTAACAGGTTAATACCTTTATAATCAACCTATAATAGGCGCATATGGATAAGTATTAATGCTATTTATGGTAAAATAACGATGTTAGTGATGGGAACAGCTCAAATACGTCAGCACAGGAGTGTGGTGTCTCATACCCCCATGCGCACTTCTTAGGTTAACAGGCTTCGAACCATCTCACTGGACCATTTGTGCTAACACAGATCCTTTTTAAACGGTAACAAATCGTCTTAATATAGCTAAAGTAAAATTAAATGGACGTCGCCGGTAAATATATAAATCGACAAATAGTAAACCCATCTCCCCTTAACCCCTTCTGTACCGGCGACGTCTTTCCAATTTATGTCTAGCTATATCTAGACAATTTTATGAAAGATATATGGTATCTATAAAAAGGATTACTTGAGATAGCTTATAGCCTTTTTTTTTAAATGGGGTAGACGTCTTTCTAAGCTGAATAAAATCGTCTAGTAGTTGCTAGATTACCATAAAAGGACATCACCACCAGTATGTGGGATTACAGGAGAATGTATGTGCGACACTCATGTGCCATATTCGCATAACATTAGACGTGTAATCGCATCTATTTGTACAATATTCACACCACAATTGCAGCGGCATCGCAATTGTTGCCATCACCTGTCAAAGCATTCGCTCTGAGTTGCCATAAAATTATCGTCCACAATACGCTATTATCGCCTCACAGTCACCGTCATCGCATGGTACTCATGGTACTTTCGCACGACCATCGCCTGTTTCGCCTAATTCGTTTCTTGAAAAAACTTGTTTCGCTGGCGAATAATGGACATAGACAAAAAATGCAATCGCCGGACATTCGCCGTCGTCAAGTCACCTAGTGAGATCCTAGCTATCTTCACATCATAACATCATTGCCATGCAATGTAGCAATGTCAGGGCCACGCTTGGATAACAACAACAGTAAGTTCTCCATTTTCCCATTGAGATTTATCTTTCTGCATGCTTTTATTGCTTATCAATGAAGGTATATAGATCAAGTGATATCGGCAAAAGGCCCGAGTCAGGGGTATAGGAGCGTATGAGGAAGGTGGGGGGATAAATAATCAACATTGAGTAAAATAAATATTTACGATAGCCATATCGTTATTATATATAAAGATATAATTTGTCAAATGTTAAAAATTACGTGAACACATAATGTTTAAATCTACCTATTATTATCGAAATTGGTTTACAATTTTAGTTAAATCTTAACACGAAATATGAAATAAATAAGTAAAAATAATTATATTTGTAAATAAGAGTTGCAGTAGGTAGTAGGGGTAGGCAGCCCCGCCCAGGGAAGTACTACCGCCAAGGTTTCGGGAGACTCAGGGAATAGCCTGAATTCTATTTTCTCTCCCAGGCCTTGGTAGCTGGATACATATCTTTCTGCCTCACACATCAGGGGTATCAGGAAAACCCTCTTTATATAACATACACATCCAACTTAACGACATTGCCTTACATCGCTATCCTCTATCCATAAAACACTGCTCTTCCCACTACATATCATACATGCAACACTATACATAACTTTACCTAATAAATCATGGCAGTACAATTGTTAAGAGCAAACCTGGTGGTCCCTCGGATATCCACCCCCGGCAGGGGGTTGGGTCATCGACACAGGGCCCTCCCGGTCGTCATCATGCGACTGTGTCAACAACATTGCAACGTCCCAAAGCTGCTCGTCGGTGCAGCTTTTTCTTTAGCAACGTAAGGGGACTTCACTCTAACATCAATTCTGTACACCAATTTCTTCCAGCAGAATCCCCTACTCTCCTTTTTTTGACAGAGACTCAAGTAACATCCACATCTGACACATCTAGATTTAATTTTCCAGGTTATCAACTGCTCCAAAATTTCAGACCTCAAGGAGGTGTATGTTACTTTGCAAAATCTGATATTGCCCTGGAGGAGGTTACTAGTTTCAATTGTCCCTATTTTGATTATTCTATATACAAATTAATTTCTGCTGGTAAATTTAAATACATATGTTGCATCTACCACTCCCCAAATACTCCTCCAGAGCAGTCTTTTTGATTCTCTGTCCGCACAACTCAGTGTCCTCAACTTAAATGCTTCTTCTGAAATCACTGTGTTGGGTGATTTTAATGTCCATAATGTTGAATGGCTCACTCATTCAGCCAGGACTGATGATGCTGGTCTTGAATGTGAGCTATTTGCAGACTCATTTAATCTCACTCAACTAGTCAACCAACTCACCCGTGTACCAGATAATCCTGATCATAATTCCCACCTACTAGACTTATCCACTTATGTGGAGAGTGAGCAGAGCGAGTGCTTTGACCTGAATGTTGGTTTGAAACAGGGGTGTGTGATGTCCCCGTGGTTGTTTACTGTATATGGAAGGAGTCATGAAAGAAATACTATCAAGAGCAGTGGATGTTGGTGTATCGCTGAAAAGGGAGGGAATTGAGTGGAAGCTACCTAACCTGCTGTTTGCGAATGATACAGTTCTGATGAGTGATAATGAATGGGAGTTGCAGGGTCTGGTAAATGAGTTTGGAACAGTGTGCGAAAAACGGAATTTGAAGGTAATTGCGGGGAAGAGCAAGGTTATGGTCTTCGAAAGGGGTGAAGTCACAGAGTGTGTGGTGAAGCTGAACGGTCAGGCTATGGAGATCGTCAACTCTTTTAAGTATCTGGGCAGTGTATTGAGTAAAGATGGGACTATGGATGAAGAAGTGCGGGAGAGGGTACAACAGGGGAAGAGGGTTGTAGGAACGCTGAAAGCAGTAACAAGAAATAGGGTGGTCAGTATGGAAGTGAAGAAGTCCTTGCATGATAGTGTGGTAATCCCGACACTGACTTACGGAGGCGAATCATGGACGTTGGTTGAGAGACTCAGACCAAGAGTGAGAGCAGTGGAAATGAATTACTTAAGAAGTGCGTGCGGAGTTACATGGAGGGATAGACAGACTAATGAGGTAGAAAGAAGGAGGTGTGGTGTGGAGGTAGATGTGCTGGAAAGTGTGAAAAGGAACAACTTGAGATGGTTCGGCCATATGGAACGTATGGAAAGCGAGAGAATGACTAAGAGGGTGTACGAGAGCGAGGTGGAGGGACATAGAGGGAGAGGTAGACCGAATGAGAGGTGGAAGGATGGAGTGAGGAAGTACATGAACGAAGGCGGTGCTGGTTGGGGGGAGGGGCGTCGACTGACTGGGGACAGAGGTGCATGGGGGTGATTCGTTCGTGGCCACCACTTCGGGGATCACGGCGTCAGGCAATAGATAGATAGATAGATGGACTTATTTTTAACAACCAATTCAGAAAATTATGATGTTACAGTGAGGTCCCCGCGTGGATCTTCTGATCACTCACTGTCTGATACAGGCCACCTGTCTATCACCTACCACACCTTTCCACTCTGAACATGTTTGGGTGACTAAATGACATTACGATAGGGCAGACTGGGAGGGTCTTCAAGATTTTTGTATTGATATTCCCTGGACCTCTTGTTTTTCTTCTAAAGATGCACACTCTACCTTGAGCCACATACAAGATTTTATAAAAAATGGAATGGAATCTTTTATTCTTCATCAAAAGTACAGTATAAGATCTAATTCACCTAAATGGTTTGACCATAATTGTGCTAGAGTAACTGAACAAAAAGCAATAGCCTACAATGCATACACAAGATCAAAAACACATCTATCTATCTATCTATTGCCTGATGCCGTGATCCCCGAAGGGGTGACCACGAACGAACCGCCCCATACACCTCTGTCTCCAGTCAGTCGATGCCCCTCCCCCCAACCAGCACCGCCTTCGTTCATGTACTTCCTCACTCCATCCTTCCACCTCTCATTCGGTCTACCTCTCCCTCTCTGTCCCTCCACCTCGCTCTCGTACACCCTCTTAGTCATTCTCTCACTTTCCATACGTTCCATATGGCCGAACCATCTCAAGTTGTTCCTTTTCACACTTTCCAGCACATCTACCTCCACACCACACCTCCTTCTTACTTCCTCATTAGTCTGTCTATCCCTCCATGTAACTCTGCACGCACTTCTTAAGTTATTCATTTCCACTGCTCTCACTCTTGGTCTGAGTCTCTCAACCAACGTCCATGCTTCGCTTCCGTAAGTCAGTGTCGGGATTACCACACTGTCATGCAAGGACTTCTTCACTTTCATACTGTCCACCCTATTTTCTGTTACTGCTTTTAGCGTTCCTACAACCCTCTTCCCCTGTTGTACCCTCTCCCACACTTCTTCATCCATAGTCCCATCTATACTCAACACACTGTCCAGATACTTAAAAGAGTTGACGATCTCCATAGCCTGACCGTTCAGCTTCACCTCACACTCTGTGACTTCACCCCTTTCGAAGACCATAACCTTGCTCTTCCCCGCATTTACCTTCAAATTTCGTTTTTCGCACACTGTTCCAAACTCATTTACCAGACCCTGCAACTCCCATTCATTATCACTCATCAGAACTGTATCATCCACAAACAGCAGTATAAGTAGCTTCCACTCAATTCCCTCCCTTTTCAGCGATACACCAACATCCACTGCTCTTGATAGTATTTCTTTCATGACTCCATCCATATATACAGTAAACAACCACAGGGACATCACACACCCCTGTTTCAAACCAAAATTCCGGTCAAAGAACTCGCTCTGCTCACTCTCCACACATATTGCCGCCTTTGCACCCTCATACATGCTCTTCACTGCTTTCAGCAACTTGCCATCTACTCCGTATATTCTAAGTACTTTCCACAAACCTTCTCTATCCACTCTGTCATACCTTCTCCAAGTCCATAAAGGCAACATACACCTTTTGTTCCTTCTCCAGATATTTCTCCACAACACAATTCAGGGTAAAAATCTGATCTACACATCCTCTTCCCTTCCTAAAACCTCCCTGCTCGTCGCCTATCCATTTCTCCGTTCTCACTCTCACTCTCTCAATCACTACCCTACTGTATACCTTCCCTACTACGCTTAGAAGACATATTCCTCGGTGGTTACCACACACTCCTCTTTCCACTTTGCCCTTATATAGGGGGACTATTATGCCAGTCTTCTAGTCATCGGGTGCACTCCCCATCTCCCATGCTAGTTTGCACATTTTCCATACCCATTTGATCACTATCTCACCACCATACCTCAACATTTCCCCAAACACTCCATCTCTTCCTGGTGCTTTCCCCAACTTCACTCTTTTCATGGCTTCCCACACTTCTGACCTCCTGATCCCCATCTCCTCCTCCACTACTTCTCTTCTTCTCCCTCCCATACCATATCCAGCTATGTTTGCTGGCTCTTCATTCCTTACATTTAGCAACTCATTGAAGTACTCCCTCCATCTTTCGACTCTCTATTGCTTCTCGGCTAGCATTCTCCCATTCTTATCTTTCACACCCGTACTGTTTCCCTTGCTACCTTCCCTAACTTTCTTGACTTCTTTCCAGAACAGTTTCTTACTCTCCCTCCATTTTACACTCAGATTCCTTTCAAATTCCTCATATACTCTTCTCTTACTTTCCTTCACTACTCTCTTCACCACCCTCTTACTCTCCACGTACCTCGCTGGTTTCTGTCTCTCGAAATCTTCATTCCCTCTACTACCCAACCACTCTCTATATGCTTTCGTCGTTTCTTCCACAGCTATTCTTACCTCTTCTGTCCACCATGCTGTACCTTTCACTCCCCTCCCTCTGCTCCTCACTCCACACACCTCCTCACATGCTGCACAGATCTCATCCTTAAACACCTTGCTCATCTCCTCCACTTCCTCCATAACTTCCAGGTCGAACTACCTAGTCGTCTTTCCACTGCTCTCCTGTACTCCTCCCTGACTCTTCTGCAACCTCTCCACCCTCCTCTCTCGCCTCCCTCCAGCTCTCTTCACCCACTTCTTTTGTATCCTAACCTTAGCTACCACTACATAATGATCAGGCAGACCCCCTCCAATACCCCTATACACCCTAGCATCCATCACAGATTTTTTCATTCATTCATCCACTCATACATAATCAATCAATGACTTTCGTTCCACCACTGTCTCATCCTCGATCGTCCACACCCGTTTCCACGTGTACCTGTGGATCATTCTGTGTCGGAAGAAGGTGTTAGCTATCCACAGCCTCCGCCCCACACATATGTCCACAAGTGCCCTACCATTCCCATTCACCTCTGATGGTATCCTGCACCCTCCCACCACTCCCTCAACTTTCCTATCACCCACCTTACCATTCATATCCCCAATCAGAAATATTCTTCCGTTCTTGTCAAACTTCTCCAGGCACGCCTCCACATTCATCCAGAGCTCCTCTTTCTTTTTTTCAAGTTTATCCTCTGTTGGGGCATACACACATTCAATCACCCACGTTTGTATTCCTACTTTCATTCTCACCCACACAATCCTTCCATTTGCTGCTTACAAACAAACACGCACCTTCTCTCGTTGTTCCTTCACTCACTCCAGCACACACACCCATTCCACACTCCCACTCTCTCACTTCTGAACCTTTCCATTTGGTCTGTCATTCCACATACATCCAGCCTGGCATTCATTAGCACTTCCAGAACCTCTCTCTCTTTTGTGCCATCATTCATGCCACTAACATTCCATGTAGCCATTCTCAGAATGTCCGAAGAAATGTCCTTAATCGGTCGTGGTTCGTCAACATAAGTTCCGTCCGCATCCGAGGCTGTTCGTTCGTTTTTCTTTGCTTAGGTATGTTTCCGGGTGGGGGTCGCAAGCCCACCGACCCATCCTCTTTAGTCGCCTCTTATGACACGCAGAAGGCACGTGGGGCATATTCTATTCCCTATCCCCCAGGGGGTTACGTGAAGCCTTTAATTACTTTAGAAACATCCGAAATCATGCCAAAATGTTATTAAATCTAACTAAATCAAACTTTCTCCACAAGCAGGCAAATAAACTTCTAAATAATCCAAATGATAACAAAATATTTTGGTCTACTCTTAACTCATTCAAATCCAACTTCACTACTGTTTCATGCATTCCACCATTAAAATCTCCGACTGGCAATCTTGTAAGTGACCCACGAGGTAAAGCTAACTTTCTTGCGGATATTTTCTCCGCCAACTCAACCTTAGATTAAATAAATCAAGATGTCCCTGTACTTAATTTTAATTCGCCTGAAATTCCCTCACTTAACGCTCTGTTCCCGGAAGGGCTCTTGAACGCCCATAAAAAAGCATACACGAGCTACCCGGAAGGGCTCTTAAACACCCATGACGTCAAAGCCTGTGAGCTTGGTGTGCGAGGCGTCGGTCCGACGCATGTAAACAACAGCCGGCAGGACCGACGCTCCGCATCTCCGGCCACAAGAAGGAGAGCGTCGCTTGTTCGTGTGTGCCTGTATGTTGTTGTTAAGTATCGAAAAGTGGTGTAAAGTGGCTGTTTTGGCCATAAGTTATCTCCAATGAAATCATCATCACAGCTCAACCAGTTGACTTAGAGAGCTCTACTTAATGCCATTCTACAGGTAAATAACACAGCTACGCTTGGGGATGCGCGGGAATGCGGGAAGCAGTCTGATTAACGAATATACGGTAGCCTAGCCTAGACGTTTTTCGGCCAAAACACCCGGTTTTCGAGGAATATATATATAATACATAGCCGGGGCTGGAGGGTTAAGATCCACACTAGACATGTCAAAACTATTTTGCAGAATCTCTCAGTAGATAAAGCTCCTGGTCCAGATGAAATTCCTCCAATAGAACTTGAGAATTGCTCCTTGGTGCTCGCTCCTGTATTGGAAATTTTGTTTCCGTCTGTGTACTCATACCTCATGCTTCCCAGTATCATGGAAAGAAGCAAACCTCCATCCAGTTCCTAAAAAAGATGCCTCTTCAGATCCATCAAACTACAGACCAATAGCTATAACTTCCACTCTTGGTAAAGTCTTTGAAATTATATTAAATAATCACATAATTAAGCAACTGGAGAATAATAAATTAATCAGTGATAGGCAATATGGTTTTAGACGATGTCGATCAACTGCAGACATTCTTTGCCTTCTTACGCATCAAATCAACCAAGCTACAGACCAACATGGTAAAACACATACAATAGCACTGGATATATCATAGGCATTTGATAGAGTCTGGCATCAATCCTTATTGTCGAATATGTCACACTACGGCCTTGCATCATTAGTTCTGCTAATTTCTTCTTATCTTCATAACAGAAAAATACATGTAATGGTTGATGGCCTTTATTCTCAATTTCACTCAATAAATGCTGGTGTTCCCCAGGGATCAGTCTTGGCCCCAACTCTATGCCTCATTCGTATCAAGGATCTCATATCTACCACTCATAATCCAATACATTCCTATGCAGATGACTCAACACTCCACAGTTCCTTCACATTTACCAATTCTTTCACCCAACCCGATCTTATAAATTCAAAAATAAACACTGCAATTTCTCTGAACCAGGACCCCTCTAGAATTAATGAATGGGGACAAACAAATGTTTTCCTTTACTGCACAGAAAACCAAGTACATTCAATTTTCTAACCGACCGAATCTCACTGACCCATATATTTTTTAATGATGTAAATATTCCCACTTCCCCTAGTATTGACATTCTCGGTGTAACATTAACTACTAACCTGAGCTGGACACATTATGTTAGAAGCATTGCTAAGAATGCCTCTAAAAAACTGGGACTCCTGTACAGAGTTCGAGAATTCTTCACTGACGAGCAGTTGCCCGTAATATATAAAAGTCATGTGCGTTCTCAGATGGATTACTGTTCACCTCTGTGGAGTGGAAGTGGAGTGGTTGCATTGAGCCAGTTGGACAAAATTCAAAATAAATCTATTAGATTAATCAATAACCCTGCCTGCAATCACACAGGACCTTCCTACATTATCCATACGAAGAAACGTTGCATCCCTTGCATTATTCTACAGATATTTTCACAGCAATTGTTCCGAGGAACTTGCTTCAATTGTGCCGCCTCTCCACATCATTCCCCGTAGAACTAGGGCAGCTGGAAGTGCCTATGAATTTACACTTTTTCCTCCACAATGCAGAACTTCTGCTTATAAAAATTAATTTATCCCCAGAACTACTACTCTTTGGAATTCACTTCCCTCGAGTTGCTTTCCGCAAACTTACAATCTACAACAGTTTAAATCCAGTTGTTACAAACATTTTATGAATGGAGGATGCCTTTAGGCACATGGACCTTTTTTGTTTGATCTGTGTTTTTCCTTCCTCCGTTCAATGTCTCTTTAAAAAAAAAAAAAAAAAAAAAAAAAAAAGTAAATGTAAGTATCTCTCTCTATCTCTCTCTCAGGTACGACTTTTTAGCCAATGGGAGCGGAGGGTCGGGAGAGAGCCTTCAACTTTGCTGTCTATTGTTCTACTATAAACTGTCCCTGTCTAGTAGTATTAAGGCTGGACCATCTAGTAAGGACCTCCAGGTCTGTGTGGTTTCAGTACCTGTGTAACTATCTGCCTTCTGGGCTATCCTTCCCTTCCACTTTCACTTACTATCAGGTTTGCCATCTACACTAGAATTAAGTCTAGACCACCTCTCTGAGATCGCAAGCTCTCTGTAGTCAGTGTAAATATGTAAATATATGTAAATTCACCTATATATGTACTTAGCCCCTTCTGTACCGGCGACGTCTTCTTAATTCTGTTTTAGCTATATTTAGACGATTTTGTTCAGTTTAAGAAGGATCTGTGGTTCTAAAAAGGGTTCACTGAGATAGTTCAAAGCCTCTTGGTTGCTTAAGGCCCTTTTTTACACTGAATAAAATCGTCTAAGCATAGCTAGAGTATAATTAAAAAAACGTCGCCGGTACAGAAGGGTCTGTCTCCACCCATCAGCCAATCTATCAAATTTCCTACAAATCTTCTCTCTCTCTCTGTCTGTCTATCTATCTATCTATCTATCTATCTATAACACACTGTGCAGTTTTGGCCACCCTACCTCATAAATTATGTTAAAACATTGGAATCTGTACATAAGAGAGCCACAAAGCTAATCCCTTCATTAACCCACTGGACCCCAGCGACGCACGTGTTGCATCAGCAATATATGTAATGCTGACCCCAAGCACCGCAGCACCTGCGTCCGCAATTTCGACCTTATTTACTCATGTCCTATGGTAGCTAGAGTATTGAGAATGGTATTGGATAATACCTTATGATGTTGCCGAACAGTGGTGGTACTTGGCAACTCCCTAGTCCAGCCGTGCGGGTGGGTACGGGCGGATGAGGAAAGCCAGTTTACCCACTTAACTCCCCGCCACTAAAGGGTTCAAATTGATATGGGATATACCTTATGATGTTGCCCAACAGTGGCAATACTTGGCAATACCCAAGTCCAGCAGCGGTGGTGTGTGGGGAGAGATTGCACGAAAGGAGGGAGGAAGTGGAGGACTGGGCCGCCAGACTCACCAGTTGTCCTGTGTAGTTCATGAGTGTAGGACCTACCTCGTCGCTTCTCGATGTGTGTCGCTCTCCTACTGCTTCCCATGACATAGTTGACTCCCCACCAAGTGGGGAAGAGGAGGAGGAGGATGACCAAGACCCCATGGAGTTCCTCAAAATTCCGCCAAGTCATCGTAGGGGTAAGAAGAGACGAGAGACGAGAGAGTGTTTCATGTTGCTACGTACACAACAAGCGAGGCATATGTGGTACACTGGTCCTCCCCCAGTACCCCCTGCCTTTACCACCACCTCCCCCTGTATCCCCACTAAAAATACAATGTCAAAACCCATATTTCTAAGTCAAAAGTGCCTAAAACAGTGTGTAAAACTCATATTCTAACTATATAACATACGGTAAACTATAAAATCAATAAACAGTGCGTGAGAGAGGCATTGAATGAAAGGGAAAGTGTATTGGGGAATCGGCTGTCGGTCAGCTGGCCTTGTGTGTACTTGCGTGAGTCCAGGACCAAGATGGCCGCCAGTCGCCATGGTAATCAGGACGCGCGCGGGGCTTGCCACTCGGCGGCACTTATAAAACTTGAATCTATGCACTTATCACACTGTAACTTCACTTACAATGACATTTTGTGATACATGTTGCTAATATATGAACTATGAAGGCACACATGATGCTCGGGTGGTGTAAATAACCGTCACTCAAAAACTGGACGCATCGTACATCTACCATGCTGCCGCGCTCAGGTGTGGTATGGCGGGTGGGAGGTTTGAAAACCGCCTGGCACCAGCTGATGGCTGAGGCTAACATTAGCCCAGATCAATTTAAACAAAAAAAACGAAGACAAATCTACAAGAAGATACAATATATATTTATTAGGTAGGAGAACGAATCTAGATATAACAACAAATGTCTTCACTCACAGTATTATTGATGAATGGAAAAAAATTCCCTAATAAAGTAATACACAGCTCGTCTATAGATACACTTAAGACTAATCTAGACTCATACCACAATTATATTGGTATGGTGTTGGTAGGCAGTAATTATCACCGTTTTCAGCTGAAGAGAGCGTACGTAAAAAAAGTAAATAAGAATAATAAGTAAATGTCAAAAAATAGAATATTATTAAAAATCATCATCACTGAAAAAATTACATAGTACTACTAAGGGTGATGGGTTACATGTATCCAATTAACCCCAAAATATGCAAACTACTAAGGGGAAGGGTCGAATAAATGTTCCTTTCTTTTTCCATTTTTTTCTATTAATTTCCTTCTGGTGATTTCGAAGCCCAGCAAGGTTAATCACTTCCAACCTTTTTCATGTACGGCAATTGCCGGAGGGAACGGAGGGTGTGTATAGAGCCTTCTTCTGTTCTATCCTTTCCTTCAACTTTCCTTTTCTATCGGGTATGCCATCTCTACTGGTGTAAGTCCTGACCACCTCGTTTGGATCGTAAGGTCTGTGTGGCCAGTGTATCTGTGTAAATATATATTTCCACTCTTTCAACTCGCTTTACAATCAATGTTTGTGTATACCCAATTCCCTCCCTGGCAGACCAGCTCACAATGGTACACTATCTCTTGGTATATATACTGTACAAAGTTGTCACCACTCTGTCAAACTTTCCGGAGTTATATACAGTAACTTACACTCGGCTCAACTCCGTCAATAGGCCTTCACACATATACCTGAGAACATAGTTACACAAAAGAATGGATACATCTCTCTCTCTCTCTCTCTCACACATTCTCTTTTTTATCAAAGAAAGTCTTAACATCGTCTTAATGTCAAAACCTCAAATTTTGAATGCCGATATATTTGATGTATTCTTAAATAATTATCAGGGAACAAAAATAACACTAGCTTTAATATATAGACCCCCAGCTCAATTAGTGCAGACTCACAAGATTTACGAACACATTTGAGAAATAAGTATCATGCAAGATAGCGTCATTCTTGGCGACTTTAATCTACGCCAACTTGCAAGAAAGTTCTATTCTATCTATTTATCTATATCCTCAGGCCCAATCCCCATTTTGGGGGTAGCCGACTCAAGACAGAGCAAGAACAGGGAAAACACAGAAACAACATAAAGCAACAAATAAACACAGATAGAAAGCACAAACTCACACACATCCAAGTCACCCAGGAGAAGACCCAGAGACCAGGGTCACCAAGGTCGCTCCAGCACTCCCCCGGCCCCCGACCACCCGGAGAGGTTCCGATCTCGGCAGGCAGACATGCAGCGGAGCCAAAGCCACAAGCCCTCCCACCACACTTCCAGGCGCACCCTTCATATTAATCGTCTCCCCGGGCCAGGCGCCTGATGGACTATTATCTAGTCCCACTTGCGCCAGACCCCTTACTCCAAATGACCACGTGTTCACTCAACTATTCACAAGCATTCTCCATTCACTCCTGTCCACCACCACTTCCCCTGCCTGATCTATAGTCATTCCTCTATCATCCAAAGCCTTTCTTACACAGTCTCTCCATCTCAATGGGGGTCTTCCTGCCCTTCTATCTCCCCTTGTACCTGAGTCACATATTCTCTTTGTAAGCCTTTCATCTCCCATTCGTCCAACATGACCATACTAGCTCAGCACCCTTCTGTCCATTCTGGTTGACAAATGTTCCTGCTGCCCCACTCTCCTACGTATCTCTTCATTCCTCAATCAGTCTCTACGAGTAACTCCACACATACTCCTCAAGCAGCTCATCTCCATCACATCCAGCCCTCTCTTCTCCCTTTTCTTCAGAGCCCATGTCTCAGCCCAATACATCACTGTTGGCACAACAATTCCTTGATACAGTGCCCTTTTTACTTTCACTCCGAAATTTCTCGTCTTCCACATACTTCCCTTTGCTCCGAAAACCTTCCTTCCTTCACACACTCTCTGTTTTACCTCCACTTCCATACCTCCACTCCTGCTTATCGTTCCTCCTAGATATTCACTATTCATTGTTCACTATTCACTATTCAATTTCACTATTTCAATTCACTATTTCACTTTATTCAATCTCCGACCCACCCGTGGTAATAATGTGCTTGACCTTGTACTTGCAACGAAAGAAGACTAGTTGGAGGGTTTGATTGTTGGTAAAAAAAAATCAGTAACAGTGACCATCGAAGGATCAGTTTCAGTATAAAGTTTAACATTAATTAATCAAATACCAGCAATAAAAAAGTCCCATATTTCAAAGAAGGAAACTTTCATAAACACAGGTAGAAGCAACAAATGTCTCCTTTTATCCATCGCAGTGGTAATGGTCACATACCTCCTGCCTGTAGAGGTTCGAACCCTAGACCTGGCTATTATATTTGTCATCGAATAAACAATATATATATATAGATATATATATATATATATATATATACATATATATATATATATATATATATATATCTAATATATAGATATATATATATAGATATATATATGATGATTCTAGATTCATCCTTTCTTTGCTAATTCTATTTACTCTCCCATTCTATCAAACACCTTTGAATGAACACCTCAAATACTATCATAATAACCACAACTATAACCATCATAACCACAACTGTCACAATATAGCAATATAGGCCTCCCATATTTGATGGAGATATATCCGAATAATACAAACATACACATATGCACCTATGCAATACAGTACCTACATTAATGAATACACATGAAAATGATTTCATGCCCACCACACTCCTTTCCAGTATTGTAAAACAAAACAAACATATACAAATAATAAAATACATATTTGTCTTCGCTTACAACTTTGGGGGGACACACTTGCTACAGGCAGTTTTGCTTGTTGTCTCTTTCATTTACATAGAACATATAAGTACTGTATAATATACACCAACAACATAAATGCAAATACAAATACACAAACATACACACACGTGCACAAGCCACACACACACACACACACACACACATAGAAATATAATGTACTAATGAACACATTTATTTTCACCAACAAAATGGATATCTGTAATCCTATCCTAGACAGGAAATCGCAAACACATGAAGGTAGCAATTGGCTGTGGGTGTTGACGCTATGAAATTATGATCATCTTCGTTATTAATTAACACAGGCATGATGCATATTGTTTATTTAACCCCTAACTATCGGCGTGCAACATAAGTCAAGTATAATAAATCTGGACTATCTGGCAGCGCGCGACATAGGTCGTGTGGCAATTTCAACACGTAATGTTGCTGAGAGAGAGAGACAAGTGGTGGCAGGAGAGTAGCGAGCGTATGACTGCTCCAGACCACCGCGGCGAACCTACTGACACGAATCCCACCTCCTCCCTCAGTCTCTCACTCGCTACATACTGAATTGTATGGTGAAAGTACCGAATTACATGCTTTTTGCACTCGTGTTGCGCGGTTGTTGCAAGAAAACTAGCGGTCATAAAAGGATCGTTGTGGTGTCATTGGAAAGCTCTGTTTATGCCCTTTCAGGAATAGATACTTGTTTTACGCTCTGGGTCTTATTTAGGCATGAAAATGATCACGTAAACAGCCCTATTTTGGGTAAAAACACCCCGGTGGTGGCTACATATTATATACCGCCTAGGCCGCTCTTAAGGTGTTAAGCAGTGAAACTATAAGAAACTAAGTGAAACGTGCAAAACGAATCCTGGCGAGGTCGCCAGTCTCCTGTTACGTATCTTGATCCAAAAGAGATTAACTTGATGAAACTAGATCGAACAGAGAGGATATGTAAGGTATCGGACAGCTGAAGGCAAAAAGAACTTACATTCTGTTAAAAGTATTATATGTTGTTGCTTCCTTTCCTTTCGTCTCTTAGGACTGTTTTCCTTTATAATCTGATACACTTCAATCAACATAAATCATGAAACCATTTAAAGTCATATAGGATTATTTAGTTTAATATCAGTAGGCTTGTAGGCTAACTAGTTACAAACAGAGAACAAGTTTATATTTACTTAAGAACTATTAATGTTCAATTGTATTCAGTCTTGAAAGATAAATATTAAGATTATTTTCCCTTATATAATCATTTCCATTCGTTAACCCTTTAAAGAAAGAGATGCCAAAGGTTGTCCCAGTGTGTGCTGTCACTCGGTCTATGGCTCCTTTCGGGACTTCTGGTGAGACTTTTTCTATTGCACTAGACATATTGTAACGTTACAGGCGGGGTTCGAACCCATAACATTAACAAAACATCCCACAAAAGAAACCACAAAACAGAGATCTATTATTCAGACTCAATAAAAAAGTGGTTGTGAACGACTTATCTTCAAGTCAAAAGTGGTATGTTAAACTTCCACAAACTAGTAACTCATATGAGTTACCGAACCCTTTGTTAG